>ML663590.1:362078-586217 GCA_007570785.1 Antilocapra americana | reverse complement strand
ACTCCAGCTCCCCTCTGTCAGTCCGGCTCCCCTCTGTCAGTCCGGCTACCCTCTGCCCACTCTGGCTCCCCTCTGTCCGTCCGGCTTCCCTCTGTCTGTCCAGCTCCCTTCTGTCCATCCAGGTCCCCTCTGTCCTTCCAGCTCCCCTCTGTCCACTCTGGCTCCCCTCTGTCTGTCCGGCTCCCCTCTGTCCACTCCAGCTCCCCTCTGTCAGTCCGGCTCCCCTCTGTCCATTCCAGCTCCCCTCTGCCCACTCCGGCTCCCCTGTCAGTCTGGCTCCCCTCTGCCCATCTGGCTCCCCTCTGTCTACTCCAGCTCCCCTCTGTCCGTCCGGCTCCCCTCTGCCCACTCCGGCTCCCCTGTCAGTCCGGCTCCCCTCTGTCCACTCCGGCTCCCCTCTGTCCATCCGGCTCCCCTCTGTCCACTCCAGCTCCCCTCTGTCCACTCCACCTCTCCTCTGTCCATCCAGATCCCCCTCTGTCTTGTTTAGCTCCCTTTCTAACCAGAGCTGCTTCTCTCCCTCCCTCCGTTTCGGGGGATGTTCTGAATAAACCACCCTCACAGCCTCCCTCTCAGTGCTTCCAGGGAACCCCACCCAAAACACCAGTTAGTGCCCTACTGATCTGCCTGTACCCCCCAAATTCTAACTCATTCTAAAAAAAAAAAAAACCAAAATGAGAGCTCACTTGGTACAGTTAATGTTTAAAATCCTTCCCCACTTGGCAAGATAATGTTGAAGCAGTGCCTAATAGGGAACAGGGACAATTGGAAGAATTTCAATTTTATTCTAAGCATCTCTTCTTCTAAATATGCATGGGTGAGTTTGACACTTGCAAATTAAAATTCGCTGTTAGTGAAGCTTGTTCCATAAAAATCTGAAATTATCAGCTACACAATCTGGTCTTTGTTGAGTGACAGTATTTTATTAACTAGCTATTAAAGAGTCACTTAATGATGAATGGCTTTGGACAAAAAAAGCAAAGTTTGAGTACATCAGCATTTATGATGTAGTTGCTTATGATGGGGATAATCCTTCAGAATTACTTAGACATGAATTTATATGAAAAGTACAGGTCTACAAAGTGATAATGTGATTATTAAAATAGGAAATATTAATCTCTAAGAAGCCTTGGCACATTTAAATGATGTTGGTATGTTTCTTATGGATCAGATTGTCTTTTCCATTGACTTTAAAAAATTCTATCCTGAAATCATTCCTAAAGCATATCAGGAAGCATGCCTGAGACCAGCTATTCAAATCTTTATGTGGAAATCAGCATTTTTACCTATAGAAAAAAATATCTATTATTGTTCATCCTGGTTAGAGGGTAAAAGGCAGGAGACAGAGGCAACTAGCTTTGCTGAACACACATGGGTGTGAACTCACCCCTAACCACAGGGGCAGAGCTGCTCACTTATTCTTTTGAGTATTGTTCTAACACTTGGTCATCTATCCATTGCCAGCCTCACAAATATAGTTAGAAAACTTGGCAAAGATCTCAGATAAAAACATCTGAATATTTCAGCTAATCTCTATAAAGGGAAAAGAGATCCCTTCCAAAATATCACACCAGGAACAAGGTTTAAAGCTTTCTAAGTCCATGAGACAAGGCGATAGCTAGTCCTGTGGGTGGGGTTCCCTGGAAACAAGACGGAGGATGAGCAGGTGGTTTATTGGGAACATCCCCCAAAAGGGAGGGAGGGAGAGCAGCAGTTCTGGGCAGAGGGGGAGCTGAACTGGGATGCGATGGTGAGAAATCAGTAGTTGATCCCACAGGGTGCCTGGGAGCCGGGAGAACACTTCAGAGTTGTTCTGGGCAGTGAGGGGCTAGGTCTCTGTACCCTAACTTTTCTTTTTTTTTTTAAAGATGATTCTATTCCTTCATTTAATTAATTAATTTTTTGCAGCACCTCACAGCCTGTGGAATCATAGCTTCTAACCAGGGATCAGATCTGTGCTCCCTTGCAGTGGAAACACAGATTCTTAAACCACAAGACCGCCAGGGACCTCCCTAAGGTGACTATCCTTGAAGGCAGCTTCCCCGTGCGGGGTGGGTAACATCACTTCGAGTACTTGCCTTAGACCCTGAACAGTTGCTGGGGAGGGACTGAGTGTGAGGGGTCAGAACCTCATCCTATAGCTGCAGATGGAGCCTCTTGGTCCTGAGGGGGCGTCGCAGGGACTGCATGTATTCAGCATCCATTTCAGTGGCGAGCGGGGAGACCAAAGAGAGGAGGGAGGGGGTCTTTCTTCTTTCGTCCACACAGTGAACAACAGAGGACCAGGGTTAGAGGGGGACAGGGCAGTGGGGGCAGCTTCGAGATTGCTGTTCATCGCGTGCAGAGGGCGAGTCCTCATCTGCTGTGTCGGCCATGATCAAGCCCAGGAATTCATTTATTTATTTATTTGCCAACAAAGATCCATCTAGTCAAGTCTATGGTTTTTCCAGTAGTCATGTATGGATGTGAGAGTTGGACTATAAAGAAATCTGAAAGCCAAAGAATTGATGCTTCTGAACTGCGGTGCTGGAGAAGACTCTTGAGAGTCCCTTGGACTGCAAGGAGATCCAACCAGTCCGTCCTAAAGGAGATCAGTCCTGAGTGTTCATTGGAAGGACTGATGTTGAAGCTGAAACTCCAATCCTTTGGCCACCTGATGTGAAGAGCTGACTCATTCGAAAAGACCCTGATGCTGGGAAAGATTGAAGGCGGAAGGAGAAGGGGACGACAGAGGATGAGATGGTTGGATGGCATCACCGACTCAATGGACATGGGTCTGAGCAAGCTCTGGGAGTTGGTGGTGGACAGAGAGGCCTGGCATTCTGGAGTCCATGGGGTCGCAAAGAGACAGGACTGAGCGACTAAACTGAACTGATTGGCTTAGTTGGGTCTTCACTGCTGGGCTTTCTCTAGTTATGGTGAATAGGACTACTCTTCACTGCCCTGCGCAGGCTTCTCATTGTGGTGGCTTCTCCTGTTGCAGAGGACGGCCTCTAGATGGATGGCTCAGCAGTTGTGAGATCCTCCGGCACTCGGGATCAAAGCCAGGCCTCCTGCATTGGTAGGTGGATTCTCAATCACTGGGTCACCAGGGAAGCCCCACTCTGAGGAATTCTAAACAAGACGCTAGCTCTTATCACCAATGGGATACCTTGCGTTTTCATGGACTTCGGGTATTCCCGTTTGATACTCCCCATCACGTGCTCTCCCTCGCTTACATCTTTGGCCTCCTGGGTCCAGTCACTCTTCGATGACACACCCGGTCCTGTTTCTCTCTCACCGTGATCCCTTCAGAGTTCCCAGGCGCCATCCACCACACCCAGTGAGCTGCCTCCCCCACAGAGAAATTCGAGAGTCTGACGGCCAGGAGGAACCCATCTCTGGGAATATAAGGAGCATGGCCATAGCTACCTGAGCTAGAGGTGGCTCTCTGCCTCTGGACAGAGTCACAGAGGGACATAACCTTTCAGGATCCACTCTGATTTAGGTCGGGCTTTTGGTCAGCTGTGATGTAGTATCTGTCTGGGCAAAAGGCTACAGCAAACACATTCAGGTTTTCGGATGGTGCTACCTTCCAGCTGGAATTCTATTTCCCAAAGAAGGAGTCCAGGTTGGAGAGAACCACCGCCCTGGCAGGGGCCTCTCCACATATTTGAGGGGAAAGAGCCCTCCAATCGTGCCCAGGATGTAGCACCCACCTGCCCACCCACCACCCAGCAACCCCACCACACAGGGCAGGCCCTGGCCTCGGTGACTCTGAACTTTGCTTTCCTTTCAGTATTAGGAAAACAAGTCCTGTTAAAAACAGGTCTGAGATGTCAGCGTGACGTGATAAATTGGAATGGATATGCTTTGGCGGAAGTAGACGGGATTGTTTTGACTTTGTAGTGGTCACTTGGTTTGCCAAGAAATTTTCCTTATCTCTACCCTTGAGAACAGATGAGTGGGGTCATCTGTCTGAAGGAATGAGCATTCAGAGCGATCACATCTGTGACTAATGTGAGGTATGAGTTGTTGAAACCACTCCTCAGCCTAATAGGTATTTACAAGTCTTGGAAAAGATGACAACTGACTGTCGACCAACATTAAAAAAAAAAACAACCGAAAAACAGCTGGGGGATAGCATGGTTTCCAGGGAAATGAGTGACTGTGGTCTCAACAGACTTGAGATTATTCCAAGGATTCAAAGCCAAAAAGGAAAAAGAGAAAACTCCCAATTTCTAAAACTCCAGATACCTTATTTTTTTCCTTTGTTTCTTTCGTTTCCTTTTCTTTTTTTTCTTTTTTCTGTTTCTTTTCCTTTTTCTTCTTTTTGGTTTTCTCCTCTTCTTCCTGGCTTGCAATAATATCATCAATGACCTGCAAAAAAACAAAATCATCATAGCACTTTAAGAGAGTCGGATCAAGACGAGGATTGTCTTTCCCGTCTGGAAAGAAGCGTCTGCGTGGGTCTGTGTTCCTTCTCTGCCCGGCTCCGAACCCTGCAGACCCCGCCTCCTGGCCTCTCCACTCCGCCTGCTGTCTGCCCCTGGCTGGGTTCATCAGCAGAGGCGGCAGTGGGGTCTCAGATGGCAGGTGGAGAGGGAGGCTGTACATTTCTGAATCCAGTTCCCTGCCAGTTCAGAGATGCTCTGACTCCCACGGGTCCCACCGACACGGGGTGGGGGTCTCGGTTTCATGAGCCTCTCAGCTGCAGCCTGCACCAGGCCCGCCCACACCGCCTCCCCAGATCCCAGCCGAGAGCTCCATGCTCCTTGCCTAGACTCCATACATCTCCTCTTGGAGCTGGTTTCTTTCACCTCTGATTTAATTTGTATTTCCTATAAAAACCCACTTATTCTCCTAAAATTCAAAACATCGGTTAGGAACTTCCCCGGTGGTCCAGTGGTTAAGACTCCAAGCTTCCAATGCAGGAGGCCCTGGTTGGAGAACTAAGATCCCACATGCAGAGCAGCATGGCCAAAATAAATAATAAGACAATAAAATAATTTTTAGAGAATCCAATATTGATTAAAAATACCTAGTTCACATAGGATTAGCGTGATTGAAGAATTAGTGGAAGTCTGTAAAAAAAGCCACATGTGCTCAGTCGCTCAGTCGTGTCTGACTCTCTGTGACCCCACAGACTGCAGCCTGCCAGGCTCCTCTGTCCATGGGATTCTCCAGGCAAGAACATTGGAGTGGGTTGCCATTTCCTTCTCCAGGGGATCTTCGTGACCCAGGGATCAAATCTGAGTCTCTTGCATCTCCTGCATTGGCCAGGAGGGTTCTTTACCACTAGTGCCATCTGGGAAGGCAAAAAACCCCCACATGATTCCATTAATATGATAAACATTCACTGAGCGCTCACTTGCCATGACTTCTGGGCCACATACCCTGTCGGACCCTCAGGCTTTGCTCATCACTGATCATGGCCACATCTCTGAGAGACTCAGTTTCCTCCACTTTAAAATGAAATCAGCACTTCCCTCTGGAGCACTTACAATCACCAGGCATGGCTCTACGAGCTTCACAAAGCTGAGCTCATTTACTGCCAAGCACATTTACAGGGAGCTGTAATCGACCTGTTCTATCAATGAGGGAACTGGGGCACAGAGCACTCAGGCCCAAGCTCAAGCGCACACAACTAGTAAGTGGCTTGAGCTGGGATTCAAACAGGTGCTAATCGGGATGACCTGCATAATGTAGAAAGTCAAGAGGCAAGATGCTGAACCATAGTTACAAATTTATCTTTCATTGTGAAATGCAACTAGTTAAACAAACAAACAAAACTAATACTTCACTGTTTCAGGATACATATATATGTAGTTAAAAGTGTAAGGGATGGGGAAACAATGGAAACAGTGGCAAACTTTAGTTTCTTGGGCTCCAAAATCACTGCAGATGGTGACTGCAGCCATGAAATTCAAAGACGCTTGCTCCTTGGAAGAAGAGCTATAACAAACCTAGACAGCATATTAAAAAGCAGAGACATTATTTTGCCAACAAGGTCCATCTAGTCAAGCAATGGTTTTTCCAGTGGTTGTGTATGGATGTAAGAGATGAACCATAAAGAAAGCTGGGCACCGAAGAACTGATGCTTTTGAACTGTGGTGTTGGAGAAGACTCTTTGAGAGTCCCTTGGACTGCAAGGAGATCCAACCAGCCCATCCTAAAGGAGATCAATCCTGACTATTCATTGGAAGGACTGATGCTGAGGTTGAAACTCGAATACTTTGGCCACCTGATGCGAAGAGCTGACTCATTTGAAAGACCTCGATGCTGGGAAAGATTGAGGGCAGGAGGAGAAGGGGACGACAGAGGATGAGATGGTTGGATGGCATCACTGACTCAATAGAGAAGAGTTTGAGCAAGCTCTAGGAGTTGGTGATGGAAAGGGAGGCCTGGCTTGCTGCAGTCCATGGGGTCTCAAAGAGTCAGACACGACTGAGTCAGTGAACTGAACTGAAAGTGTAAGAAATGTAAGAGAATGACACACACCAAATTCAGTCCAGTGGTTATTTTTGGACAGCAAATAAAAAAGGGCTAATATTGGTCCAGTGGTCCAGTGGTTAAGACTCTGCCTGCCAATGCAGGAGACACTGCTCCCTGATATGGGAAGATCCCACAAGCTGCAGGGCAAATAAGTCCATGCGCCCCAACTACTGGAGCCCATGCTCTCTAGGGCCTGTGCTCCACATCAAGAGAAGCCACCCCAATGAGGACCCCGTGCGCCACAACCTCAGAGTAGCCCCGGCACACCCGCCTAAACTTGAGAAAAGCCCTCGAGGCAGTGAAGACCCAGCGCAGCCAAGTGAATCACTGGTGGCTCAGTGATAAAGAATTTACTTGCAATGCAGGAGACGTGGGTTCGATCCCCGGGTTGGCAAGATCCCCTGGAGAAGGAAATGGCAACCCATTCCCAGTGTTCTTGTCTGGAAAATCCCATGGACAGAGGAGCCTGGAGGGCCATAGTCCACAGTGTCACGGAAGAGTCAGACATGATTTAGTGACTAAACGATGCTAAATAAATACATAAAATTAAAGACGGTAACGAGAACCCTGCATGCGAGACAGCAAAAGGAACGCAGATGTATAGAACAGACTCATGGACTTTGTGGATGAGGGCAAGGGTGGGATGATATGGGAGAAGGGCATTGAAGCACGTTAATTGTCATGTGTCTAATCAATCGCCAGCCCAGGATTGATGCTCGGGGCTGGTACAGCGAGATTTCCCGGGGGGGAGGGAGGAGGGAGGGGGGTTCCGGAGGGGAAGCATATGTAAACCCATGGTGATATCATGACAATGTATGGCAAAAACAATAAAAAAAAAAAGGGCTAATATCATTTTACCCCTAGTGTGCTGTGCTAAAGCATTCTCCTGGGATCAAGTGTACACTGATTATGCCTTAGTGTGATTTACTGAAATGCTGAGGTTTATTTTCTAATATTGCATTTTTGAATTCATAGCTTCGTTGTTTGTAGGAGCTTAATTCACACCTTTAAAGTGTTCATAACAGCTTGATCATGAACACAGTAGGATATTCAGGCACCACCTAGTCTTAAAAACAACTGTAGTCCTGTGTCCAAGTCCACACCCTCCTGAGGCTCACCCACCTCCCGAGGCTCTAGTGAAGATCCTGGGTAGGGGAGGCTCAGTGAGGTGGTGTAGGGCGGTGAGAGGTGACGTGTGTGTTGTGTACACTATTTGGTAATAAAAAGGATGTCTTTAGACAGGATTGGAAGTCCCTTGTTGTCAGAATCGCAATATTTTCCTTGGAGGTCAGACTCACGTCAATTCATAGAACCAAACCATGGCTGCCAGGACCTTCATGTGGAAAATGGACATGTTTAAGCCTTTGGAAGTTTGGAAACTTTCAGAAACACATATAATATATACGTATAAAATATATAATATAAATATATGTATCTGAAAAGAGGATAAAATCCTTATTGTGAAGCAATACAGTTCACTGCATCAATTGTTTCACCTAGATCCTTACCCAGTTTATTATCTTCAAAAGATAAAATATTCACACCATCCACCCCTCAGAAATTACGACCAAGCATGTAGCGAAACGTTTCCTCCCCATTCATAACTTATTTGACCATTCTCCTCCCCACGAAGTCAAGGTTATCTCCAGTCCTTTGCAATCACCCGCAACGCATGCAAAGGTCACCTTGCACGTGTGTGAGCATATCTGGAGGATACTTCCTAGGAGGAGAAACGCTGGATCTCATGCATGTACAAGACCGTCACACTGCCCCCACTGGGCTGGGCTAATCTGCACTTCTGCCAGCGGCGCGGGCGGCTTGGCGCTTTCCCACACGCTCACTGACACTGCGGTGCCTGCCAGCTGAGCGGTGACAGACGGCGTTCCGTGTAGGCGCCAGTGCTGGATGTATTTGGCTTGTGCTCTCAAACTACAGTAAAATCCCCCAGAATTAGAGATGCGCTTTAGCGCCTGTAAAGTCAGCCACCATGTTTGGAAAACCGAGGGGTCTGAATCCGGCTTGCTGCCTGTTCTCTTTCTGAAGATATAGGTCCCATCTTATTCAGGCGTATCTTACACTCTTTACACTTACCCATTCCATGTGCACAAGTCAACCATTTCTAGTGAGTTGATTGGATTGTGTAACCATCACCGTAAATCAGTTTTAACACGTCTCACCATTCCACTAAGATTCCCTCGTGTCCCTCAATTGTTTCCCTCTCCTGCCCTTCTTCTCCAGCACTCATCTACTTTCTGCTTCCATGGATTTACTCTTTTTGGGCATTTCCTATAAACGGAGTCATATATGATGTGGTCTCTCGTGTCTGGCTTCTTTCACGGTTCATCAAGCTTTTGAAGTTCACCCCAGTTGTGTTGTTGTTCAGTTGCTAAGTCTTGTCCGGCTCTTTGCAACCCCATGGACTGCAGCATGCCAGGCCTCCCTGCCCTTCATTATCTCCTGGAGCTCGCTCAGATTCAGGTCCACTGAGTTGGGTGACTCCATCCAACCATGTCATCCTCTACCATTCCCTTTCCTTTCGCTTTTTCCTTTTTGTTTGTTCCTTTTTTTATTCTGAGTACCATTTCGGGGCATGGCTATTCCACATCTCACCTACCCATTCACCAACTGATGGGAATTCAGGTTGTTTCAAACATTTGGCTATTATCAGCAACACTCCTTGAATATTTATATACATTTTTTGTGTGTGGACATACGTTTTCATTCCTCTTGGATAAAGTCCTAGGAGTGGAACAGAACTGCTGAGTTATTTGGTAAATTTGTATTCAACTTTTAAGAAACTGACAAACTGGTTTTCCAAAGTGGATGCACCATTTTATGTCCCCTGCACTGTAGAATTCTTTATTCTTGGCACCCTCAACATTTGTTACTGTCTTTCATCATTAGTACATCATCCTAATGTTATGAAATGGTAGCTCATTGTAGTTTTAATTTTCATCTCCTAATGACAAGCAGTGTTGAGCATCTTTCAATGTGCTTATTAGCCATTTATCTATATTGCTTTATGAACTGTCATCTTGAGTCTTTTACCCACTTTTATTTTTTGATTAGATTGTCTTCTTCCTGAGATGTAAGAGTTCTTTGTACATTTTGGATACAAATACTTTATCAGGTATAAGTTTTCAATGATCATCTCCCAGTCTGTTCTGGTATTTGCATTTTCTTACTGGTGTCTTTGGAAGCCCAGAAGTTTTGCATTTTGATGAGGTTCAATCTATCAGTTTTGTCTGTCCGTATAGCTTTAGTCTGCATTTCCTTTATATGTGTGGGGTTGATCGTCTTTTCATATGTTGAACATCTTTTACTATGTTTCAAATTCATTCAGATTTTCATTTCTGAGAACTGTCTGTTCATATCTTTTGGCTTTAAAAATATTGGGTTACTGAGTTTTTTTTTTCTTATAGAGCTATAGAAATTCTTTATATCAGAAAAATGATCTCTTATCTCTGATACTCATTACAAATAATTCTTGCAGTGTGTCATCTGCCATTTGACTTTACTTGGAGTCAGTTTTGTCATGGAGGTTAAAAATATTTTTTAATGTAGTTTAAGTTATCTTTCTTTTCTTCTATGACTCTCGGGTCGTGCAACAGAGATAAAAAGGTCTTTTCCATTCTGAGGTTATGACATATTTCTTTGTTGGCTGCTTTTAGTTCTTTTGCGTTTTTGTTTTGTTTGACATTTAAATCTTTGATCCATCTGGAATCATTCTGGGGTAAAGTATAAAGAGACAGAGATTTAATTTTCTTCTTTTCCAGTTGACAACCTGGTTATTATAATCCCATTCATTAAATGGTCCTTTTACTTCTCCTTATACAAGAAGGATGACAGGCTTCTTTATTATATACTAAATTTCCACGTGTATTTGGATATAGTTCTTGATTTTCTGTTCTTTTTCATCGAATCATCTGCCTGTACCAATGGGCTCTTAAAAACATGTTTTAATACCTGGCAGGGCTGGTTCCTCCTCATTACCCTTCATGCTCAGAATTTTGCTAGTTGTTCCTGGTTATTTACTTTCTGCCCTAAGTTTAAAATCAAATTAATCACCCTCTGCATGCCCTGACTCCCTACTCCAACAAAATGCTGTTGGTATTTTTATTTGGATCGTATTCTATGTATAAACGATGTTTGGGAGAGCTGAAGTATTTATAGCATTGAAACTTCCTACCTAAGAACACAGTATGCTTTTCCATCTGCTCAATTTCATTTCTCAGAACATTTTAAGCTTTTATTTCTACATATCACACATTTATTATTAACTTCATTCCTGGATGTTTTATCTTTGTGTCATTGTTGCTGTTGTAAATGGACTCTTCTTATATTTTCTAAATGTAGCTGCTGTTTGAACATAAAAAAGCTTTCTCTTTCTGCATATTAATTTTGTAACTCTTCATCTTTTCATGTTGTTTAAGGCTTTTTCAGTTTATCCTCTTTGCTTTTCTAAGTACAGAACATATCTGCAAAACGTGATCATTTTCCCTCTTTCATTCCAATTAATCGCTCTATGTTCTTTCTCTTGTCCAAGAGTGTTCAATAGATCCTGTTCATCACTGGTGATGATGGCTATCCTTGTATTTTTCATGACATCAATGTGTTTCTTGTGAATTTCTTTAAGCGTGATATTAACTTGTGAACTAAGAAATATTTTGTCATGTTAAAGAAGTATCCATGTATTCCATTTTTGTCTTGTTTTCTTAATATCAAGGGTGGGAGCTGAATCTGTAAAATGCTTTTCAGCACCCACAGCGATGAGTTTATGGTTTTCCCTTTCAGATCTCTTTAGATAACGCAATGTGTTCACGGACATCCAGAACACAACCACGCTGGCATCCTGGAATAAACACCACTTGGCTGCGGTGTTTTGCTAATATTTCACTTTGAATTTTTGAATTAATACTCGAAAGTACGACTGGTCTGAGGTTCTATTTATGTTCCATCTTTTGGGGGATTTGGCATCAACGTGATTATACTCACTCCATAGGAAGTCTTTTTATTGTTTTGTTGTTTTACAAATATAAATGACGACACACATGCATGCTATAATGATCACACTTGATCTATCTTTTCAGCTTCCTCCCCGTCCCCTTTCTCCTTCTGGATTCCCCTCCTCCTGCCCCTCCTCCCCACCCCTCATGAGTAACAACTGCTAAGACTCCCCGGGCAATTTCAGAGACCAAACTCTGTTCCGAGTACATTAGCCGTATCATCTCATCTAATGATTCCTCAGTCCAGGGAGGAAGGTCTCTGCATCGACAGACAAGAAAGCAGAGACACAGAGGGTCAGACCCCTGCCTGAGGCTGCAGACCCAGCGGAACTCTGATTCTTCACCGCAAGGCTGCCCTGACTCTTCACTCATCTGCCTTTTCAAAACACGTCTGTTGATTTATTTGGCCGTGCTGGGTCTCAGGTCTGGCACCTGGGACCTTTAGCGGAGGCGTGAGAACTCCACTAGCTGCGGCAGCTGGGGTCTAGTTCCCTGACCAGGGATTGAACCCCAGGCCCCCGAACGGCAAGCTCTTAGCCACTGGACCACCAGGGAAATCCCTCACCTGCCTCTCAAAGTCATGCTGCTCTGCGGCCCCCACTGCCTTGTGCATTTAACCAGACGTCCTCAGTCTTCTCTTGCTTTTAGTCTGACTGGACATCAACTCTACTTTCGAGAGTTTCTGATGGACAATTTAGACATTCCACCAACATTCCTAATTCTGTAATTGTTACCTTTCTAAACTGATGTGAGACACGTCTGGCTGCCTGCCAGGGGCTTTCAAGACACAACCTGCACCAGGTAATTTAGCTGGAGGGACAAGACCTAAACACGCAAGAAAGGGAAATAACAGCACATCAAAACAACAGTGACTCTAGGCAGAGCTTGATGAACGGCCAACAAGAGGCGGTTATTAAGTGGGGAGGAGGGCGGGAGGGTGGAGAGAAGGCTCTGGCAGAGGAGCAGAGGGAGCCGGCGCTGCTGACCGCAGGGTCGGCAGTACTGACGAGACCTCACCTACAGCGTGGCTTTTGCCATTGCTTAGCTAGCGTTTCAGGTCACTTAACTATCTAACCAGCGAACACTGGGATTCCCTGGTGACTCAAATGGTAAAGAATCTGCCTGCGATGTGGGTGACCCAGGTTTGATCCCTGGGTCGGGAAGACCCCCTGGAGAAGGGAGTGGCAACCCACGCCAGTATTCTCGCCTGGAGACTCCCATGGACAGAGGAGCCTGGTGGGTTGCAGCCCATGGGGTTGAAAAGAGTTGGTCACGACTGAGCGACTAACACAACACACATTAGCCTGGTTTCTTCTTTATCAGTGCTGTGAGCCGTGAAGACGAGAACAGCTATTTCAGTTATCCACGGCAAGTGTCAGCACATTGTACCACATGGGCCAAATGTTCGTAAATAAAGTTTTATTGGAACGCAGCCATTCCCGTTCACTTACATATTGTCTGTGCTTTCAGCTTATAACGGCAGAGTTACTTACTATTTATCTGCTAATGGAAAAGGTTTGCTGTTCCCCCATGGCAACTTGTTTTCTTATTTCCTTAGTATAATTCCTTAAATAGCATTTACGGGTCAAAGGGTATACTTAATAAACATTTTGATATTTATTCATTCCATGGCCCTCAAAAACTGTCATGCTAATTTATGTACCCAGCTACCATGTTTGGGAATGACTTTTCCCCACGTTTGCCCACTCCAATTATTATCATGATCTAAAAATTTTAACAATCCGATAGGTGAAAGGAGACAGAGTAACTTTAAGTTTCTTTCCCAGAGAGTTTTAAAAAAATTAATATTTTTAAATAAGTTAATATTTTTTGCCTTCTTTTCTACCGAGGTGTTCAGGTCCTGTGCTCATCACTTACTAGAGGATGAGAATCAAGTGTTTTCACATAGCCTTCAAAGACAGGAGAAAGTAGGAATTTCATTAAAAAAAGTTTGAAAGTACATTAAATGATGAACATCAAAAGTATTTCCGTGTAAACATCTGTAGGGGAATAGCCAAGACCTAATAGCCCTGCAGACTCATTAACTCTAAAAGTTTAAAGGATTGCAGTTATGATATAGATACATTTTATTTCCCAAGCATATCTGTACCTGTTGTGGTGTCTTGTTGGAAAAAATAATAGCGGAACCTCCTTCTTCTTTATTAGGGTAGTCAGGAAAAGTGCCGGTTAAGTTCCTGAGGAGGAGAAAAAAGGCAGAATAAACATCCAGGAGCGCAGCCCTCTCTGCTGCATTCCCCATGAGTTGGCTTTGCTCAAGCTCACTGAAATGAGTGATGGTTATTAGGATGGGGCTCCCTGCCGGTTGCTGGCGGGACACGCAGTCTCTAAGGAGCAGAAGGACCCGGTGACATTCAGAAGCAGGTTTCTCTCCTCAAAGCAATTGTTACTCTGAGTCAGAGACCTCTCTCCTTAAAGCAGACTGTACTCTCCTGCCTCTTTTTTTTTCAAAAAATTATTGCAGCACTCCATGCTTGTGTTAGGAATGACGACAGAAGTACAAATTATTTCTTCCTGTTTAAAATGGATAAACAGATAAAAGGATAAACACAGGATTTTGAAATAAAACAGAAACATGGCGTTGTTCAGATTACAGACTTGGTGCTAGTGCACGAAATAGGCATGCGCGCTTTGGAGTTCAGTGAGTCACATAAGCCCCACATGCTAAGGGACAGGAACAGTCATTGTTTTCTGTGACCATATAGTTTCCATGCTTTAAAAAGCAGAGTTTGAAATTTAATGTTGAGAAATCTCAGAAGGGATACAAAGCTCATTTTTCCAAGGGAAACTACCTGGACACCAGTGTTATATTTATTCCATATAGAGAAAGAAAAAATTTATCAAGTTACTTCCATTACTCCAGAATCTAAGGTTAGAATAGATGCCCATGCTCAAGATGACTCTATATTCTCAAGCTTTGGGCCTTAATTGCTCTTGAGACTCTCGTTTACAAATACAAGTTCTATCTATTTATTTTTAAAATTCTTGGCTGTGCCCTGTATATCAGGTGGGATTTTAGTTCCCGGACCGGGGATCGAGCTTGCAACTCCTGCATTGGAAGGCAGAGTCTTAACCACTGGACCACCTGGGAAGTCTCACTCTTGACACTCTGGATAATTTCTGATGACCCCCAAAGCTTTTGTTTACATGAGTTCTAGCTATGAATAGTCACTGTGTTAGGTATTAAAACTGTAACCTTTCTAAAATACGCATTTTCCTTAAAAACAGCAATAATAAACCCATTTGGTGTTCACAGACGTAACATTTTTAATGAAGAATATATTTCCCAGGAGAAAAAAAGTTAGAAGAGTGTGAGTGTTCTGGCTCAGTGGAACGCAGCAGGATGCTCATACGTGCTTCTGTACTCAACCTGCTGCAATATGATGCTTTGGTTGAAAGAAATCTTGCCTCACGAGGATGTGTAATTAGAAAAGAGAGGAAAGTGTTAATAGCCTTTTAGATAGCTGTGAGTATTCTGCCTTGATTCCACACCACAGCTTGATAAGTGGTAGCTTCCCAAAGGCTGGTGGTGATGCAGACTCTGAAACATTAAGAACTTTGCCTTCCCTGCTACATTAGAAGTCATGTGTCTTGCGCGCTGAACAGATCTTTCACTGAGACATGACTCTGTAACATCAGGTCTTGATCACTTCAAAACGAACGGCCCACTGACTTATGCGGATCTTCCCAAAGCTGATATACATTACATAGTATCAAAAACCACAGTCATCAATAACTCCCAGACAGCATATTACAAAGCGGAGACATCACTCTGCCGACAAAGGTGCATACAGTCAAAGCTATGGTTTTTCCAGGAGTCATGTACGGATGTGCCAGCTGGACCATAAAGAAGGCTGAGCGCTGAAGAATTGATGTTTTTGAAATGTGGCGTTGGAGAAGACTCTTGAGAGTCCCTGCGATAGCAAGGAGATCAAACCCGTAAATCCTAAAGGAAATCAACCCTGAATAATCATTGGAAGGACTGATGCTGAAGCTCCAATACTTTGGCCACCCGATGTGAAGACCTGACTGATTGGAAAAAACCGTGATGCTGGGAAAGATTGAAGGTGGGAGGAGAAGGAGGCGGCAGAGGATGAGATGGTTAGATGGCATCACCGACTCAATGGACATGAGTTTGAGCAAACTCCTAGAGACAGTAAAGAACAGGGAAGTATGGCTCGCTGCAGTCCACGGGGTCGCAGAGTCGGACAGCGCTGAATGACTGAACAACTCCATCAATCTCAGACTCTAAAGCTAAGCAATGGGAAGCTCTCAGACTCACAGAGATGACTACAAGATTTCCAAACTTGCCGTTTTTGTTAGAAAGCTTGGATTTTATTATTAGCAACAAATACCCTCAGCTGTTTTCCTTCAGGCTTACTTGGTTCTTTTTTGAGAAAGTGTCTCCTGCAAACCTGAGTCTTAACAGCCAGAGTGTCAGTCATCTTTTCAATGAAAAATGAGGTTTCCACAGAAAGGGCTCGCTCAGCCTGAACCTGGACAGATGGCAGGCGCCCACCTTGAATGGCCTTCACATTTTGGGGTGCAGCAAAAGGCAGTCACTCACCTCCAGGTCCCTCATGTACAACACTGAAAAGCTATGTATTCAAGGGTTAAGTCCTACAATTATTTTCTACAGTGTCCTCAAGGATTTTGTTACATGAACTTTTTAAAAAGGCAGGTACATGGCAGTGGGGTCTAGATGAACTGGGGCCATTGTCTTGGGTCAGGGTCAGCACCCAGCAGCTCCCTAACCATCTGCCCCCGCCCCAGTGCTTTAGCCCCTATCCCTTCTACAGATTGCTCCCCACACATCTTAGGACAGCTTCATCCCCGTCTACATAAAATCTCTCAGGTCTCCTGAGCCTTTCCTGGGGGCTCACTCAGTGGGCATGTGACTCTGCTCCTCAGCGTAGCTTTGAAAGGAACTGGACACAACGCAGTGTGCCGATGGTGGGAGAAGTCTACGGACAAATGCATCACCCTTGGGGATGGTGGGTGATCACCCACTATGCTCAGTTCAGTTCAGTCGCTCAGTCGTGTCCAACTCTTTGCAACCCCATGGACTGCAGCACACCAGGCCTCCCTGTCTCTCACCATCTCCCAGAGTTTGCCCAAGTTCATGTCCATTGCATCAGTGATGCCATCCAGCCATCTCACCCTCTGACACTCTCTCCTCCTCCTGCCTTCAATCTTTCCCAGAATCGGGTCTTTTTCAATGAGCTGGCTCTTCACATCAGGTGACCAAAGTACTAGAGTTTCAGCTTCAACATCAGTCCTTCCAATGAATATTCAGGGTTGATTTCCTTTAGGGTTGACTGGTTTGATTTCCTTGCTGTCCAAGGGACCCTCAGGAGTCTTCTCCAGCAACACAGCTCAATTCTTTGGCGTTCTGCCTTCTTTATGGGCCAGTTCTCACAACTGTATGTGGCTGGTGGAAACACCACAGCCTTGACCATATGGAACTTTGTTGGCAAAGTGATGTCTTTGCTTTTCAACACAATATCTAGGTTTGTCATAGCTTTCCTGCCAAGAAGCAATCATCTCCTGATTTCAAACCTGCAGTCACCACCTGCAAAATTATTATGTGGTAAAGATCCTGACGTGGTAAATGGCGGTTATTTACATCACAGCTTTCCCTCAATTATAGTTTAAGTCTTAATTTCACAGACATTTATCTTCAACTTTCATCATCTTGCTGATTGTCAAAGTTGCCATGCAGTGTGTTCTAGAATCCGCCACTGATGTACCTGCCTGCCACCTCCCCACTCCACACCCCTCCCACCCCTACCAACCAATTTCCATTTGCTCTCAAATTGCTGCAATAGGCAAGGCCGAAGCAGGTTCTGCAAATGGGCATCCAGACCGCCAGATGGACCAAGTGATGCAGAAAATGGAACTCATCACATGGCTGCATGAAAAATAACCTGAACTACAGACGCTTTACCCAGATCTACAGAACAGGAGAAACAAGAGGTGAGAATCATCCAAAAACACAAAGTCCGAGAAAAGGATGTGGAACTTGATAAGACAGGTCTCACCAGCTATTTGTGAGCTCTTAGCATTTCATCACCTCCGAGCAAATGCTGGATTGCGGTGGGGGTGCGGTGGGGGGCAGTTCTTAAGTCAGTTAGTTGTGTCCGACCCTGTGCAACTCCATGGACTGCAGCCTCCCAGGCTCCTCTGTCCATGGAATTTTCCAGGCAAGAGCACTGGAGTGGGTTGCCATTTCCTCCTCCAGGGGATCTTCCCCTACCCAAGGGTCAAACCTGTAGTCTCCTGCATTAGCAGGCAGATTCTTTACCACTAGCGCCACCTGGGAAGCCCCATGAGGATGAATCAAATCAACAACTCAATTTTCTGGAACAATATTTATTTGTATTAAGTTAATTTCCAAAATACACACTTTCAGGTATTCATTAAATCCACTCCCTAAGAAGTACTTGGGAAGAGCAGTTCTCAGATTCCCTTACTCTCCTGCTCTCCACCTGGGTGCCCCTTCCCAATAGTCTTTTGCTTTGTCAATTAAAAAATGAAATAAAGCAAAACAAAATTAAAAATAGGAAAACTTGAATAGGAACTCTGAATATGAAATATATTTATCAAACTTGAGATTTATTAACAAACTAGCTGCTGCTGCTGCTAAATCCCTTCAGTCGTGTCCGACTCCGTGCGACCCCATAGACGGCAGCCCAGCAGGCTCCCCGGTCCTTGGGATTCTCCAGGCAAGAACACGAAGTGGGTAAGATGGTTGAATATTTCTCAGAATCAAATGATACCTCCCCAACACGAAACCCGGATCACCCCTGGAAAATTACGAAAGAAAGAAGCTGAGAAGCCACCCAGGCCTCCACCTCGCCAGAGAATTAGCCTTCTAAGTGATGATGCCTGCCAGCTGCTCCAGCGTTGGAAGGCTCCAGTGATCTGACATTTCTTCCAGCTTCTTCGATTGCTACCAACCTTAGTTCTTGACTCAGAAAGCATGTTGCATAGTCAAAATTGCCTAGGATAATGGCCTCCGAGTCTTAGGCTCCTGAGTGGGACCTGCCCCATCTCCTCCCTGGATGGGCTTCCAGGCAGGGTTCACATTGACTGAATCCACAGCCATCCATCGTTTGATCCCATGCTGTTCTCACTTAATTTCCTCCCCAAATCCCAATCCAAACCCCTGGTCCATGACTGGGCTTCCACTCTTTGGCCCTGAAGATATGACATTTTTGTCCTGCACATCTCAGAGCCTGATAGAATACCCATGCCTGAGGCATCGGGGAAGCGGGTCCCCACTGTGTCCGCGGCCAGTGGCCAACAGACCTGCTCGCTCCTCATCTTACACAGGGAGGTGGGAGGTGGCCCCCATTTTATTTTGTACAAGTGGCGTCTGTCTGGCATTTGCATAACTCAGACCATCTTGCTGCCATCTCCTTTGCTGTTGTTTAGTCGCTAGGTCGTGTCCAACTCTTTTTGACTCCAGTCCTCTGCCAGGTCCCTCTGTCCATGGTATTTCTCAGGCAGGAACATTAGGGCGGGCTGCCGTTGCCTTCTCCAGGGGGATCTTCCCAACTCAAGGATCCAACCTGTGTCTCCTGCTTGGCAGGCGGATTCTTTACTGCTGAGCCACCTGGGGAGCCTTGCCATTTCCTTACTGTGCCTGAAAATGGCTTCATCGTCTGGAGGCAGAAGCCAGGGCTGGCCCGTCTGGAATGGCTGTGGATCAGCGCTCACAGCGATTCAGGTGACCTCGTTCACACCTCGCAGGCAGCTCCTAGCGGCAGCGACCTCTGCTCGGAAGTCAGATGCTCTGCACAGGATGCTGATGGCTTAAACAGGAGGACACAAGACTCAGTGAAACTACACCCCTCTGCCCCAGGCAATTATGCTGGGGTGGGATGGGGGTGCCAGTGACGGAAGTCCACAGAAAAAAGCCCCAGTCCCATCCTGGAAAGAGCAAGAATTCAAACACAAACGGGCCAAGCAGTTCTGAGCCCCCTGTAGTCTGTTTCACCTGTCTCACCAATGCATTAGTATTCCTCTTCCTCGGATGTCTTGGTTTAGACCAGTTTGGGTGTAAAATGGAAGCCCAACTTGAATTTGCATTTCTTTAGCTGTTACTGATATTGACTGAGGCTTGGCTACAAACTGGGTGCATTTGTGTGCATTTGGTGGCCCAGTGGTAAAGACTATGCCTGCAATGCAGGAGACCTGGGTTTGATCCCTGGGTCAGGAAGATCCCCTGGTGGAGGGTATGGCAACCCACACCAGTATTCTTGCCTGGAGGATCCCATGGACAGAGAAGCCTGGTGGGCTGCAGTTCATGGGGCTGCGAAGAGTCGGAAAGGACGGAGCAACGGAGCTTCACTCCTTACCTCTTGGACTCACTTGTTAAGTAGAAATGATCATCGCTTGTGTGTTTGTTGAATGCAGGTTTACACAGCATTTCCACAGACACTGTTTACAAATTGCTTCTCATTTCATCCTTACAGAAATTCTGTGAGATGAGTCCTTCTCTCCATTTTGCAAAGGAGGAAACTGGAAAATGTGAGAGTTTATATGACTCTTCCAAAGGCAAACAGTTCCTTCCTTCTGGGAAAAGCCAAGATTCTAACCTTGGGCTTCTGCCTAGATGCCTAGGATCCCCCTACTAATCACAGTCACATACGGGCTTTGCCAAAAATCCTTAGACAATGGATTGCTTAAGTCTTCAGCTATCAAGTTTGCATTATAAACCTTCCACATGTGGGCTTCCCTGGTGGCTGAGACGGTAAAGAACCTGCCTGCCAATGCAGGAGATACAAAAGAATTGGGTTCAAGCCCTGGGTTGGGAAGATACTCTGTAGTAGAAAATGGCAACCCAGTCCAGTATTCTCGCCTGGAGAATCCCATGGACAGAGGAGCCTGGCGGGCTACAGCTCATGGGGTCACAAGAGTCAGACACGACCGAGTACTCAGGCACGCCCTTCGGCAGGCACAAGCCTTTCACACGTACACAGCATTTAACCCAACAATTTTACTATGGGGAATCTTTACTGAAATAAAAGCAGAGATATTAATACTTTGTGATGCATTATTGTACTCGCAAAAGCTGTAAAAAAAAAACTGTACTAAGAAACTGCAAACAGTCACCCCGTGGGGAATGGTCATGTAACCGTGGTAAAGCCCCAGTGTGGAATCCAGCATGGGACTAAACCTCACCTGCTCCGCTTTAGCTTTTCACCACTAGCACTGAATAAATACTTAGGTGGAGGAGCACATTCAGTTCTCATGAAGACGACTCGACTCTGTGTGACCAGGTGCTGCTGTTTAGTCACTGAGTTGTGTCTGACATTTTGTGACCCCATGGGCTGTAGCCCAGGCTCCCCTGTCTGTGGAATTTCCCAGGCAAGAATACTGGAGTGGGTTGGCATTTCCTCCCCCAGGGGATCTTCCTGACCCAGGGATCAAACCCACGTCTTCTGCATTGGCAGGCAGGGTCTTTACCACTGAGTCACCAGGGAGGGAAGTGCTAAGTGAACAGAGGGGATGCTAAAGATAGAATATAAAGGGGAAAACCTGGGCTGGGGATCAATCTATTATCAAAATAAAAGGGGACAGGACTTGTTGATCAGTCCCTAAGGCGTGTTCTGACTCTTTGCGACCCATGGATGGCAGCAGGCCAGGCCTCCTTGTCCCTCACTATCTCCTGGAGTTTGCCCAAGTTCATGTCCACTGAATTGGTGATGGTTTGATGGCATCACCAATTCAAGGCAGACAGGAGAGTGTCAAACAAGTGTGTGTTTATGTTTACAGGTACAGGGGAAGGTGAGCAGTGTTCATTTGGATTAGCTAAGAGGGAGGGTCTGGAGGGAGATGATCACTGATTTTTTTCTGTGTATATTTCAGCATCATTTTACTTGTTATGGCAAATAGGAACCATGTTTATAATTAAATAAAGCTATAAAGGAAAACAATTTATAATAAAAAATAAATTTGATTTTTGGTTGGCTTCCTTTCTGTTTTATTTTAGGGTTCGATTATTATATAGACCCTGTAATTTTAACAGTGGAAAAAATTTGTTTCTATAGTTGGAAAATTGTGACCTTTCTCCAGGGAAGTCACATCCTCTGTTCTGTTCTCTACTTTTTGTTGTCTTTAGCAATGAAGGCAATCTAGTTATTGCAAGTGTATTTTTTCCATTCCTATTACTTTTTAAACTTAATTTATCACATGCTATTTATTTCCATCTATGTTTGTCAGTTCTGGGGCTCTCTTCTTTATTTCACTGATTTATGCTTGTACTTTTATATTAGTGTAATGCATTTACCTTATTTTTCTTTATATTCTTGAAAACACAGTGCCATTTGTTCTTCCTTATTGCTCTTATTTCCTGATTTTAATCTTAATGACTTTAATAATTATGTTTTCAAGTTCAATAAATAATCCTGTTGGGATTTTAATTGAAATTGTGTCCTGTCTATAAATTACCCAGAGCAGTCATGTCATCTTTCCATTTAACCAGAAATATGGCACGTCTCACCATTTATTCAAGTCTTTGAAAATTTCTTCAACATTTGTAATCGTCTTAAACTTCTTAAATTATATCTCTCCCTTTCACATTCAGTCCATCACTGATTTTTTTTTTAAATACGTTTTTCTACTTTCTTAAAAATATCCTTATTTCCTTTGAATGTCATTATGCTGACAAAAATTTATACAATGGCATGAATTATTAGGCCTAGAGTAGGAAATGGCAGACAACCCATTTCAGTATTCCTGCCTGGAAAATTCCATGGACAGAGGAGTCTGGTGGGCTACAGTCCACGGTGTCTCAAACAGTCGGACATGACTGAGCGACTGAGTGTGCAGGCACTAATTACTAGGGGACGAAATCACCCATATTTTCCTTTCCCTCTGTGGGACAACCGATAGTGTTTCTTCATTAGGTGCACAGCTGTCTTTTGTTTTAAAAAATACTTGCTGTTTCATCCATTCACCCGCTCATTTAGAATTATGTGCCAGACACTGTTCTGGGCACAGGGAAAAAGCAGTAAACAAAAGATTAAACAAATCCTTGTTTTTTATTCCGCTTACATTTTTATTATGCTAAGAATTAACTCTTCCCTTTAAGAATTTTTAAAATAAGAAGTGGGCATTCCATCTCATCAAATAGTTTTTCTGCATGACCTGAAATGATTACAGTGCTTTTCCTGACGTATATAATATTGCATTTCCCTACCACAGATCTATTTATATTCTGGGAATAAACACTGGTGTCTAATTTTGCACGACTTGGAAACCTAAAAGTCCTCTCTGCAGTAACAAGGGAGTCAGAGAGGAGAGGCAGAACACAAGCAAGCTGGCTATGAACCAAGGAAACAATGACAACACACACTTCCTCATCCTACAGCACGAGGTGGCAGGAACCTAAGCGGAAGCCTCCAGTCTCCCTTCTCCGGGATCTCATGAGCAGAGACAACAAAAGCTGCACGGAGGGGAGTTCTGGGAGCAGACGCTATGGAAGTACATCTCCCAGGTGCCCGACTCCCTGTGGAGGCGGCCGCTGGGGCCGGGTTACAGCGGTGCTCCGAGAAGGAGGTGTCCCTGGGTGGCCCCGAGAACAGCTGGCCCTTGGTCGGTGGCCACAGGACACGTGCCCTCGTGGAGAGGAAAACGAGCCCCTTTTATAAAGCAGCGTCATGACCCGCTTTAGGTTTGTTCAGGATGATTCCTGTTCTCTGTGTCCGTGCCTTTGTGCACCTCCTGCCTCTTGAGTAGGGCTGGGACCCAAGACCAGCTTGGAGCCGATACTACACACAAGCGTGACGACACCTCCAGCCAACAGCGAGGGGCTGAGGCCGCAGTCCGGCAGCCCAGAGCCGCCAAACGCTGCCCACAGCCCCGAGGCCGTGGGTGCAGAGGAGACTCTGGCTGCAGCCTCGTGAGACCCCGAGCAGAGGACACGGCTAAGCCCAGACTCCGACCCACAGAGACCGTGGGAGCAGCAACAGGAGTGCTTTTAAGTCAGTAAGCAGGTTTGTAAGGCTGAGTGATACTGTTATGGACTCAGCCACCTGTCATGAATACGCTGTCATCAACCCGAAAACAGACCTGGGGAGCCAGGGTGGTTGTGGGGAGGAGGGTTCAGAGGCTGCTGCTTCCAGGCTGGGCATGACGCCTCTCAGACCTCAGGCAGTGAAGTCAGAGGCCTGGGAGGTCGGCATAGCAGAAGCAGCGTCAGTCGCTCAGTCATGTCCGACTCTTTGTGACCTCATGAACTGGAGCCTGCCAGGTTCCTCTGTCCAAAGGATTCTCCAGGCAAGGATACTGGAGTGGGGCACCGTTCCCTTCTCCAGGGGATCTTTCCAAGCCAGGGATCAAACTTGAGTCTCCTACATCGCAAGCAGATGGTTTACTGTCTGAGCCACCGGGGAAACCCTGGAAGGTCGGTGAGTTGGGGCATATTTTGAGGGTAGAGCTAATGGCGGTTTCCAGCCGACTGTGTGCTGGGCTGAGAAGATGCGGAGTGGGGGTGATGCTCGGAGACTGGATGGGTGGGTTCTCATCTGCTGGGAGGAAGGGCTGTGGGGGGCAGGTCTGAGGGGATGAGGTGCCAGTTTACTTCTGGATATGTGGAGCTTGAGATCTCCTCCCCCTGGCACCTCTGCCCCTACTCCGGGCACGTCAGTGGGGATACTGGGTGGCAGTGACATCTCCACAACTGGAGTTTTGGGGAGCGAGCGCCCCAGGTGGGGATTCACGTTTGGAGTAAACCACGCAAGAGATGGAATGGAACGCCGTGAGCTGGGATGAGGTTACCATGGATACCGAGAAGGGCAGGAAACAGAGGGAGGCGAGGGGGGAACCAGCGATGCCTTTGAGTAGCTCCTATCATATATTCTCTGTTGGACAATTTTTCTCCTCTCTTTTCAGATGACTACACTACCATTTATGTCATATAACCTATATTGGCCTCAAGACAGGGCAGTTGTTGGGCAGAACTGATGATTTCAGGAGCACCAAAGGCAACTTCAAGTCAGATGGCCTTTTCAGCTAGAAAGGGTGAGGTCCTAGGCCCCCAGCAGGCGGATTCCATTCTCCATCAGCTGCTGATTCTCTACGGTAAACTGAAGGGCTTAAATGTGACGACCTTGGATCTTGGTTTAAAAATGCAACGTTGGAGCTTCCTTGGTGGTCCAGTGGATTAAGAATCTGCCTGCCAGTGCAGGGAACACGGGTTCAATCCCTGATCTGGGAGGATTCCACATGCTGCGGGGCAACTAAGCCTGTGTTCCACAACGACTGAGCTCCAGAGCCCGCGCTCTGCACCAAGAGAAGCCACAGCAGTGAGAAGGCCGAGCCCCGCAACTAGAGAGGAACTCCCGCTCCCTGAAACCAGAGAAAGCCCAGGCACAGCAGCAAAGACCTGGAGCAGCCAAGAACAATACATTAATTAATAAAAAAAAAAAGAAAATGCAATGTTATTTCTGGATAACCTGATGTAGCCATCACGTTGAAGTGATCTGCAAAGAATCTTCCGTAGCAATATTCTCATGTTTTAAGTACTACGTGCTTAGTACTTGATATCATGGTCTCTTTGAATCCCCCCAGCAGCCCTGAGAGGTGGCTTGCTGCTGTTAATATTTTTCAGATGAGAAAACCGAGGTCTGGAGAGTTTTAGCGGCTGCCCCAGAGGGCCGAGTGTGGAGCAACTGAACCACAGGCAGAGCCGAGCTGATGGCCACAGAAAGCACAGGGGTGGTTGAGGTTTCAATAATAAAGCATTAAAATAAACCTGTAGGCCCAATAAGGAAGCGTTTAGTGTGAACTAAATATATAATAAAAATGATATTTAATTAGAGGTATGATTTGAGCAAATTGCGCTATGAGCTGGGGGAGCCTGGTGAGTTTCCTTGTGTCAAATGATGCTGTTGAACTAGGTCTGCTCATTCATTGTTAAAAAGCAAGTCTGTGTGCTTATCAGACAATTTCTAAAGTCCCTTTCAGCTCCAGAAACTATAATTTATATGTGATGTTAACGGGGGAAGGGCAATGTTGAATTCTTACAGAATATTCAATGATTAATATTGCTTTCTTATAAAAATAATTTTGACGGAGCTACCTGCCTTTATATTCTTTTATTTAAAGGAGCTTGAGGAGGAAAAACCTCCCATGCCTTCTATATTTCAGTTAGCAAACGTGAGGCTCTGAACATTTGGTAAAGTTCGGGCTGATTACAAATTTATGCATATTGTCAAAAATCCTTGCACAAACGTGAAAAGGACCAGCTCTCGAGTCTGCAGTGATTTAGAAAGCAGAACTCCTAAAATGATAAATTTCCCCCCTGAGCTCTGACACCGAGCTTCAGCAGTCCCACCGTTTCAGATGCCCAGGACAGAGATTTATCTGTGTTTCATCAAGTATGAAAAATATATGGATGGAGGGGTTTCCGGCCGGTCCCCCCCAAGTCTTCCAACCACCTCCATTAATGTCAGCAGGCTCATCAATCTCTCCTGCGTTCTAAAGAAAGCAGCTTGTGCCACCGCACAGAAGCCTCCGAAAGTGTCGCTTGCTGCCCATAAATTCACTCACACTCAATAAAGGCAATTGGCTACACATGGACTTAATTACCGCTGCCCTTGTTGGGAAACAGGGGTTCGCCATCTCTCAAAGGAGAGGAGGAGAGAGTAGCGTATAAATCGAGGTGGTGTCTCGGTTTCACGTTACAAAATCTGATTTATTCATTGATGCTTCTACTTATTAGTGGGGTATTTATTAGCAGTTACCATTCCAGGAGGAAGCCTCCTTCTTGATCCCAAAGTATCACTGTTGCTCAGGCTTAACTCCTACAGGAACCTCCCTGCCCTACCCTGTGCTCACATTTATTTTACTAAAAGGAACAATATATTACCAATAACATAATTGACTATCTAGACTTTGATGACTCTTCTGTTGAGAAAATGATTAATATGCTATATTTTTACCTTTTGTCTTAAATATTTATCTGCATAGAAAACTTAGTATAAAGAACAGATCCCTTCAGGAAATAATGCAGAGAATTTTCTGTTTAAACAGATGCCCATCCATTTCTGTTTACACACCTGTCGTTTTAAACCCCAGACATCATTCATTCATCGACCATTCTTCAGTCAAAGGAGCCACTGCCCTTCCTAACTCAGGAGTCCAGAAAGCTCAGGAAGGCAGACACAAGGGGAAGGTAAGTTAGCAAAATGTCCACGTTTATATTCCAAACTCGGTTCCTATGCTCTACTTTCAAAAAGAATCATTTACAGACAGCAACAGAGTGATTACAGAAAAAGGGACGCTTTAGAGTTCAAGGTTAATCCTGAAGCTCCTCTGACCTCATTCTATCAAGTGACAAATACCTGTTTATGAAATAAAGACATGACAGTTCCTGTTTGGAACAACACGCATGTTGACGTCTGTCACCGTACGACCCAGAATTGAAGAGTCTGCTGAATCAAACCCAAAGGCTTTATTCCCAAAGGATAGCCTGTCCAGCCTTGCAGGGTATAAAGCGCCTATAAAGGCAGTCACTTCCAAGCCATCCAGCTTTCACAGAGTGGCTTCAGCAGAAAGCCAGTATATTTGGGGGCTTTCATAGCTCCAGGATAATACTGGCTTTAATTTTTCCAGTGATTCTCTGACATTCCTTAGGGGATTACCTACACTTTCCCTCCCGCCTGAAAGGCATGCAGAGGCTGGCGGTACCTTTAACCCAAGGCCTTGCTAAGTTGCTTCAGTCGTGTCTGAGTCTTCGTGACCCTGGGGACTGTGGCCCGTCAGGCTCCTCGGTCCATGGGATCTCCAGGCAAGAATACTGGAGTGGGTTCCCATGCCCTTCTCTGGTGGACCCTCCCAACCCAGGGATGAAGCCCACGTCTCCTGCACTGCAGGTGGGTTCCTTACCACAGAGGCACTGGGAAAGCCCAAGGCTACTCAGAGTATTATCCCAGCTCCAGGACTCAGCAGCTCCCAGGAGCTTGCTAGAAATTCATACTCAACGCCAAAACCACAGGCAACAAAAGGAAAAACAGACAAGTCGAATCACACAAAACTAAAAGCTTGTGTGCCACAGAGGAAGCCATCAACAAAATGAAAAGGCAACCTACAGAATGCGAGAAAGAATTTATAAACCATGTATCTGATAAGGGACTAATATTCAAAATATATAAAGAACTCCTACCACTCAATGGCAGAAGACCCCCAAAGAACCTGATTTAAAAGTGGGCAAAGGAAGTGAATAAACATTTCTCCAAGAAGACATACAGAAGACACTCAACATCACGAATAATTAGGGAAATGTAAATCGAAGCCATAACGGAGTGTCGCCTCACATGTGTTAGGATGCCTATTATCAGAAGAAGAAAGACAAGTGTTGATGATGAGCATGTGGGGAAAAGGGAACCTTGTCCACCCTTGGTAGGGATGTAAATGGGTTCCGTCGTTATGGAGAAAAGTAGGGAGGTTTCTTTAAAAAAAATTAAACATAGTTTAACCACAGAATGCAGCAACCCCACGACTGGGTATATGAAAGTGAAAGTCGCTCAGTTGTGTCCAACTCTTTTCGACCCCATGGATTATACAGTCCATGGAATTCTCCAGGCCAGAATACTGGGGTGGGTAGCCTTTCCCTTCTCCAGGGGAACTCCCCAACCCAGGGATGGAACCCAGGTCTCTTGCATTGCAGGTGGATTCTTTACCAGCTGAGCCACCAGGGAAGCCCAAGAATACTGGAGTGGCTAGCCTAGTATATATATCCAAAGAAAATAAAACTGGGACCTCAAACAGCTATATGTACATTGTGAAATAACAGGAAAAAACGTGTGCTGGTCTCTGCCTCCGGTTCCTAGCATAGGAACTAAATGCCTTGGACTTTCCTGGGTGACAGGAGAGTATTCTGTTCTAATGAGGTGATGCTTGGTGGGCTTCCGAGCGAGGGCTGGCCCCCAGAAAGACCAAACCATGATTAGAAGCTTGGAAATTTCAGCTGCACGCTCTATTGACTAGGAAGGCAGGAGGAGTGAACACCAAGCTTATGGTCGGTCATGCCTCCACACAGTTTCCCAAAGTCGGGGGGTTTGGAGAGCTTCTGCAGCTGCAAGGCTGGTGTCTGGAGGGGGTGTGGCAGCTGGCGCCCCTCCCCACCCCTTGCCTGTGTGTCCCTTCCACCTGGATGTCCACTTGGATCCTTTATCACTTCTTTTTATAGTAAACAAGTCAGTGTGTTGCCCTGAGTTCTGTGAGCTACTGGAGCCAACTGTGAAGCCCAAGCGGGGAGTCCTGGAAACCCCAATTTACAGCCCAACGGTCAGCAGCACGGGTGACAACCTGGGGCTTGAAACCAACATGTGAAGCTGGAGGGAGCAGTTCTGCAGAGCTGAGCCCTTAACGTGGGGGCGGGCGTGGTCTGAGGCTCTCTCTAGACAGGTCAGAACTCCACGGAAATCACAGGACACCCCAGCTGGCGCTGCAGAGAACAGCTTAATGCGTGGACGACCCCCACACATGGGGAGTCGAAAGGTAGCACAGTCGAAGCGTGTGAGTCAAGGATACACACGCAGGAGGAAAGGTTGTCCTCTTCTACACACACATCTATGTTCAATGCAGCGCTATTCGCAAGACGGAAACAGCCTAGTGTGTCTGCTGAAGCATACATGGGTAAGGAAAATGTGGTTCATTCATGCGACTGTGTATTGCTTGGCTGTGAAAAGAAGGAAATCCTGCCATAGGCGACAAGATGCATGAACCGCCAGGGCACCGTGCTACAAGAAGCAAGTCAGACTCAGAAGGACAAATAACGCCTGACGTGATTCACATGAGGAACCCGAAAGGGTCAAATTCACAGAAGCAGAGCAGAGGTGGCTGCCAGGGGCCGGGGCAAACAGGAAGGCATTAGTCAAATGGTACAACGCTTCTGTCACCCAGGACGAGTAAGTTCTAGGGATCTACCTCATGGCATGGAGCTAGAGTTTGCAATGCTGAACACTTCATAGTTGTGCTAAGCGGGTATAAGTGATGTTACACATTCTCATGGCACACGCAACAATAAATCAATAAAAGAATGGGAAGTAGTTATAAGAAATTCAGGCTCTTCCCACTGAGGACCTACTGAATCAGAGCTTCAGGGCTAAGGGGATCTGCTCTGATGAGCTTTTCAGCTGACTTGCTCTTTTCTTTTTTTCAGGCAGTACCATGCGGCATGTGGGATCTTAGTCCCCCTGCCAGGGCTTGAACCTGTGGCCCCTGCATTGGGAGTGCAGAGTCTTAACCACTGGACCACCAGTGGTGAACTGCGGGATGAGAGGCACGGCAGTCTGACCTGATGTTAATGACAGAGTTTAGCTGGACCTCCAGCTCGGCTACACACATGTATCGCATCCGCTGAATCGCAGGCACTCTGCAGGGTGCAGTGAAAACCCAAGGAAGACACTGCTGCCCTGTCCCTCCCCTCAAAAGCTTACGACCCAGAGGGAAACACACAGGTTTGGTGGTGGGGATCTGGGGACTAGCAGTGCGACCTGGAATAATCATGGACCTTAGAGAGACAGTCTGGCCACCGTACTTGCAGAAGGCGAGCCTCAGGGTCTGTCCTTCCATGGGACTTGGTGCACAGTAAGCCTGTAGCTGCGGGGTGCTCCCCGTCTGACTTGCTGTGACGACGGACAGCAAAACATGCGATTTCAGGCGGCTGTGCACCCGCCCCAAAGGCCTCTGTGAGCAACGCCCGAGACCCTGACTTCTCACCACCTCTTCTTATGGCCCCCATTCAAGCTAGGAGATTTTCCCCCAAAGCCAAAGGCAGAAAAAAAGTTCTTCACCTTCTCAGAGGAATCATCCACATCTGTTCACATCTCCTCCACAGACCACAGCTGCTCTGGAGAATTTACTGAAACTATAATTACACAAGGAATTCAAAATGATGACCCGTAGTCACCTCCCCTGGCCATCCGTTTCCCTCTATCCTCCTGAAACCTCTTTTTAATTTCCGAAAGGAACTCACGCTCAAAGGAGAAAACCTGGAATATAAAAGCAAAGAACAGACAGAGCTGTGGTCCCATTCCCGGGAAGGTATCGATCATGAATATTCTAGTGGTTTCTTTTGGATGTCCTGCAAAGTCCTACGAACAATTCTGAACCTTCCCCTGAGGACCAACCTGGATCTGACACAAAGGTCAAGCTTCTGAAAGCCTCTGCTCACCTTGCCTTTAGTTACGCCTGGAGCGATCCCAGTTTTTAGCCAGGCTACCTGACTGCCCTGAGTCCACTTTGTCACCTGCAGAATAACTGGAGTCAGCCAGCGTTCTCAGATCCTACGGTTCCTCTGTGGCTCTCTCTCATTTACCAGCACAGACTGTCACCACGCTCTGCAGAAAGAGGCTCAGAGGCTGGGGCAGAGAAGAGTCGGGGATAACGAAAGCTCTGGGTTTCCAGGGGGTTACCCAATGAGCAACCCGGCCGTAGGAAACTGCCATCCTTTCCCACGAAATGACAGCGGGGTCCCAGATGCACAGGACAGGGTTTCTGCTGCTGGGGTGTTTGGAAGGACAGGAGCTCAGTGCTGTGGAAGCAGCACGGCTTTTGGAGCCAAGGGACCTGAGTATGAACGGCCTCTCGTGAGTCACAGATTCCAAGAAAGACACTCAACTGTTTCCAGCCCTGGGGTCCCAGAAGAGCATCCACGGGGAGCACCTGGTGAGACCCTCCTGGAGAAGCAGTGATCGGGGACATAGGTTCAGGAGGGCCCAGCGTCCTGAGGCATGAATGGTGATGGAAGCTGGTGCAGACCCAGGGGCCTAGGAGGTCCCAGCCGGGGACAGCACGGTGGGAGAGATCCGAATGTGTTTTCTGAAAGAGACATTCACTTTTCCAGGCAGATGGGAAACTCTGAGGTTCTGCCCTGCTCCAAACACCTTCCCAGCACCATTCTCAGCAGATTTCCACTCGTGGCTGGGGAGGTGTACTGGTCAGTGAGAGAGGAGTCTATAGGTCTGTCTAGGTCCACAGGCCTTAAAATCACAAAGCTTCCCTTGCTGAATGGCACCCAAAAGGGTGAATTTTACTGCATTTAAACTACATCTTAATCTTCAAAATTAAAAAAAAAACACATTAGCCAAGCATTCCAGGACCTCTTCAGGAAGAATGTATACTTCCTGGTGATGTGAAGACGTGTGGCTCCTGTAGACAAGTCACATCCCAGCTCCCCACCCCAGGGCCTAGAAGCGCATTCCACCCTGTCTAATTTTTGTTTGCTTGCCCTGTCATTATCCCCTCAGCTTCATCCCCACCCGCAGCCCTCAAAACCCTTCCGCCCCCACCTCTGCCACCAGCCAGTCCTTCCTGCCATCAGGAATGCAGCACTTTGAAAAGATGCTTGCGGCTGTGAATATAAAGGCCCAGACCCAGGAACTAAAACGCAGAGTGCTCTGACTGTGGCAACTATTCCACGTTGCAAACTTGTGTGTCTGAGAGTGTGCTGGCCTTCCAGTAACAGAGTTGGCTGTTCTTGCTGTCACTGGTATGATGGCGTCATTTAACACAAGTGCTGAGGCCGGATCACATGCCATGCACTGTGCCACGCACTGTCCTAAGGGCTTTATAGCTATTATTCTGTTGTCCTATATCTGTGAGGTCGATACTGCCACTGCCCTCACTTTAAGATGAGGAGAAAGAGGCACAGAGAGGTTAGAAGACTGGTTCAAGGTCACACAGCCTGCAAGTGTGAGGTCTGGGGTCTGAACCCAGGCAGCCTGGCTCTCAAGACCACTCCTGCTGCGTGTGTGTGATCTTCACTGTGCTTGTTTATGATGCAGAGCATCACAGGTACCCTCACATCATCAGAGGAAATAGCAGAGGCATTTTATTTCCCAGCCAGGCTCACCCTGTTGAGGACAAAAATCATTTGAAGACCCCAGAGTCCTGCCTCTTTGCCATCACCTCTGATTGACCCCAAAAGGGTAAATTTCACTGCATTTAAAGTCTATCTCAATCTTCAAAGCTGGAAACAAACCTAGACAGCATGTTAAAAAGCAGAGACATCACTATGCAACATAGGCCCATCTAGTCAAAGCTATGATTTTTCTAGGAGTCACGTATGGATGTGAGAGTTGGACCATAAAGAAAGCTGAGTGCCAAACAATTGATGCTTTTGAACACTGTGGTGTTGGAGAAGACTCCTGAGAGTCCCTTGGACTGCAAGGACATCCAACCAAGTCCATCCAAAAGGAAATCAGTCCTGAATATTCACAGGAAGGACTGATGCTGAAGCTCCAATACTTTGGCCACCTGATGCGAAGAACTGACTCATTTGAAAAGACCCTGATGCTGGGAAAGATTGAAGGCAGGAGGAGAAGGGGATGGCAGAGGATGAGATGGTTGGATGGCATCACCAACTCGATGGACATGAGTTTGAGCAAGCTCCAGGTGTTGGTGTTGGACAAGAGGGCCTGATGTGCTGCAGTCCATGGGGTGGCAAAGAGTCGGACATGACTGAGCAACTGAACTGAACTGAATCTTCCAAATTGAAATGAAAGATTAGCAAACCATCTTCCAGGACCTCTTCAAGAAGAATGTGTATTTCCTGGTGTGTTGGCTTAAAGAATGGAACAAGGCTATATCGTTTACACCATTTCCAGTTTCCTCAAGATTATATGGATTAAGAGGAGTCTGCCAAGAGCCCAGGAGAAATGCCACAGGGCCAGTCCTAGAGCTGTCTCCCCGTCTGGGGGTCTTACTTCTCTCTAGATTGAAGGTGAGCTGGACTCCAGGCATAGTTTACACAAACTGGGATGAAAAACGCAAAGGCCGAGAATCAGAGCTGACAGCCACACAGGTGGCTCTGATGCCCGTGTGGAGGAAAGGGGAAGAGATTGTTGCATCTTCAGTGACAAGAGTGCACAGTTCCATAGACTTCAAGGTTCTCCAGGAAGGGGTTGGGTGAGGTCACCTCCAAGACTCCTTTATGATACTTCACAGTGAAGGTCAGCCACGGACAGTGAAACTTAGATGACAGTTCAGGGAAAGTCTCAAGCCAAGAGAAATACCATCTATAGCAAGAGATGATCTCAAAACAAGTACTGCCCTGACTGTGTCATCCGATATGGTAGCCTCCAGTGATACATGGGAGGGCTTCCCTGGTGGCTCAGTGGTAGAGAATCTGCCTGCCAATGCGTAAGACGCAGGTTCGATCCCTGGGTCAGGAAGATCCCCTGGAGAAGGAAATGGCAAACCACGCTGGTATTCTTGCCTGGAGAATCCCATGGACAGAGGAGGCTGGTGGGCTACATAGTCCATGGGGTTGCAAAGGAGTCGGACACGACTTAGCAACTAAACAATCAAAATGTACATAAATAATGATAGTTTAAAGATCACTTAATTAAAAAAAACATCACAAAGAAAAGCATGTGAATGACGGGCAGTTCACAGATTCACAGAAGAAATGCTACCAACAAAAACACCAAACTTTTTTCCTGCACCTCTGAATCATAAAACAAATGCAAATTAAAAGGTTACTGAGAAGTCACTGTTCTCGTATCAATTTAGCAAAATATTAAAAAAAATAAAAACTTATTCATTAGCCAAAGCATCCATGCAACAAAATGTTAAACAATCACGAAATACCTCTTTTGGAAAATATTTTAAGGAAAAAAGGAAATCTAATGTTAAATTTTTAAAAATCAGAAAAAGGATTCATACAACTAATTAAAATATACATTATACGTGAGAGAAAAATACTGGAGAGCAACTTGCCAAAAATTTTTTATAGTAGCTATCTCTGTATCCTAAAATTGTAGATTTTCTTCTTAAACTCAATCTTGTAAATTTTCTACAATGAGCATGTATTACTTTTAACACTAGAAAAGAAGACTTCTTCTAAAATAATTTAAAAATTGACTTGAGAAAGAAATCCTAGGTTGGAAACTAAAAGTATAGGCTAAATGAGCTAAGAATAAGTATTCTAAATTATGGGAGTTTATATTAATTGTAACTTCTAGTCATTTTTTAGTTGTCACTTGTGCCCTGTTGGAATTTATCCTGAGGATTGATCAGTGTTTCATGTTTCAAAAGACAATATTTGCTTTTTATTTGTCTTTGATTTAAAAAAGCAAAGAAAAGGATTTTATCAAAGTCAATCAGATGGCTGTAATCTGATTATGAAAATAAATCCACCCTTGATCTTGCATTACTTCAAAAAAAATGAGTCTTTACGTCTGTGTGAATTATACACAGGACACCCATGGGACCTGCTCTAACTCAGCCTCCCAACTGCCAGGTCAGCAACACCAGGATGGAATGTCCTCAAGGGAACTGGCTGGGCGGGGAGCGCTGGGTCTTCAAAGAAAGCCGAGAGCCAGCAGGAAGGGTGGCTCCCAGGAGGCCACAGGGTCTCCCATGACCCTTTCAGTGTCTCAGATGGGGGCACAACTCAACCAGCCAGCCCCCAGGCACCCTGTTCTCTCATCAAAAGGGAATCTCTAAGAATGCTCTGCAGGTATTGTATTAATCTACTTTTTTTTTTAAATAGAATGTTTTAACATTTTAAATGTTTATTTTAGATTATCCCAAACTAACTTCATGCCCTCCTTTACTTTGTAATATATTTTCAACTAGGTTTTTTAATTATAAAAATAATACTCATAAAAAAGACTTCTAAGCATACAGAAGAATATAAAATAAAAAGTAACAACACTATATGAAGTCCCATCACTTCAAGGCATACAGCAGAAAGAGTGAGACTTTATATTTTTTGGCTCCAAAATCACTGCAGATGGTGACGGAAGCCATGAAATTATAAGATGCGTGCTCCTTGGAAGAAAAGCCATGATCAACTTAGACAGCATAGTAAAAAGCAGAGACATTACTTTGCCAACAAAGGTCCATCTAGTCAAAGCTATGGTTTTTACTATAGTCATGTATGAATGTGAGAGTTGGACTCTAAAGAAGGCTGAGCACCAAAGAATTGATGCTTTCAAACTGTGGCATTGGAGAAGACTCTTGGGGGTCCCTTGGACTGCATGGAGAGCAAACCAGTCCGTCCTAAAGGAAATCAACCCTGAATATTCACTGGAAGGACTGATGCTGAAGCTGAAGCTCCAATACTTTGGCCACCTGATGTGAAGAACTGACTCATTGGGAAAGACCCTGATGCTGGGAAAGATAGAAGGCAGAAGGAGAAGGGGACGACAGAGGACGAGATGGTTGGATGGCATTCAATGGACATGAGTTTGAGTAAGCTCCGGGAGAGGGTGAAGGACAGGGAGGCCTGGCATGCTGCAGTCCATGGGTTCACAAAGAGTCAGTCCTGACTGAGTCAGCAAACAACAACAACATCATCACTGTTCTTGGTCTCAGTGGCAGCCACGCTAACAGAGTTTCTAGTGAATCCTTTCAAGAATTTTCCATGAATACACAAACACATATTTCAAAAATTAATATCCATGTATGAATATATCTTTGTATATGTGGGTATACATTATATATATTTTAGGTTATTTGGGGTTATAATTTGTACACAGTGCTTTCAATTTGGTTATGTCACCTTTTAAACTGGATTTTAAGAGTTTATATAAAAGTAAAGAGGGCTTCCCTGGTGGTTAAGAATGGTTAAGTGGTTTTTATATATTATATATATATATACATGCATATATATTTTTTAAAGCTTATTTCGAGTTATAACTGTACAGAGTGCTTTCAATTTTGTTATGTTACCTTTTAAACTGGATTTTAAAAGTTTATATAAAAGTAAAGAGGGCATCCCTGGTGGTTAAGAATGGTTATGTGGTTAAGACTCTCCCTGCCAACGCGGGGGACACTGGTTCAACCCCTGGTCCAGGAGTTAAAAATAAATGAACACAGAAAAATCTTTTTTTTTTAAGTAAAGAATTACTTCATCCACAGGAAATGTATTTGCGTGCACCTGTTTTCTGAAGTCCTCAGAAAAGAGAAGAAGGTTGCTGATAAGGAAAATTTATGAACACAGGGCAGATCATCTTCGTTAACTATGAAAAGGAAGGTTTCGATTATAAACCAAGATGATTTAATCAGAAGGCAATTCTTTTGAAAGAGCTGCCTTTCTACCTAAATTTCCATGATTGCAGAAAACCATCCCGAGTGCATTTCCTCCAGACAGAATTATGTAATCAGATAAGAATGGAAAACCTTGGCCCTGCTGGGCTGCACAGGCCGCTGCTTGGATGGGAAATGTGGTCACCGCTGTCCCTTCTCTGCAGCAGGCACCGTCCTCACGGGGCAGCCACTGCTTCAGGGGAGGGGCCCAGGGGGGAGCAGATGGCCACAACACAGCAGGAATAATTACGGTCTGCCTCTGAGGGCTAAATCCCTCATCTCTTAACAACCCCAAAATACGGGTCGGAGTCTTGTCCATGTATCCCAGAGGAGGAGACGGACAGCACAGAGAGGCTCAGCCACTTCCCAAGGCTGCACAGCTGTTTTCAGGCTCTTGTTTGTGTGGTCATGCTGACCGGCCGGAGGAGGATGGGGAGGAGGCTAGCAGAGCTCAAGGAGGAGACAGAAAGGAATCGCAGGGAGGCCCTGAGCGAGGGTGTCATGAAGAGGCTGAAGCTGAGCAATAAGCTGGTGGTCCAGGCCAACGGGGAAGAGCAGAGCAGGCAGAGGAGCGAGGACATCACCTGGACATTGGGCTCCACCCTCCAAAGGTCTCAGACCAGGACGGGATGAATGCTGAGACCCGGGCAGAGACCCCAGAGCGCCTGGAGAGCATCATGACCGCCTGGGTGATGCGAGCTGTCTTCCTGTGTGTGCGCACACGAGGGGGTTGGATGGAGCCAGGAGCAGGGGATCTGCTGGTGAGATGGCCCACTGGTTCCCTGAGGCCTGAGCGTGGCACCCCGGGTGCTCCTGGGGAGCGTGGGGCTTGGGAAGGACTCAGCATCCCAGCATGAGGAGGCCTGCGTGGGAGACGAGAGGCTGGAACTGCGGCTGCTCAGGGACTCGCCCTGGCTCCCGGCTGGCGCTACGAGGATTGGTGACGTCGCTCTGCAGTCCGAAGCCACAAGGGGAAGAAAAACGGGGCACTCTGATGAGGAGGCATCTGAAGTGACCGCAGATATACTCAGAGTACACAGGTAACCTTCAAGAGGCTATTTTAAACCAGAAGAGATGGCTACCTATTAAGGTTTTCCTATAGTGTAAGCAGGGGGTTAGTGGGTGGTGGTGGGGGGGCAACCTGAGAACAAGTGATTAGAATACTCGGTTTTGGTATGTGAGTAACAGAAAAACATGCTATTTTCAAAAACAAAACGGTAACATCTTTGCTGGTAACTATATCTTATCCTTGATATATTTTCTAACAGCTTTACAATTAACATATAATAATATATATTAATATATCAATATATAACAATATATTACATAATAATATAGTATATATCAATATATAATATTATATAATAATGTATAATTAATATATAATAAACTGTTCATGTTCCTGGGTTCTAGCAGTAAGAATACTGGAGTGGCTCGCCATTCCCTTCTCCAGCAGACCACATTTTGTCAGCACTCTCCACTATGACTCATTGTCTCGGTGGCCCTGCATGGCATGGTTCACAGCTTTACTGAGTCACACAAGCCCTTTCGCCATGAGAAAGGAGAAGGGGGCGGCAGAGGATGAGATGGTTAGATACCATCACCGACTCAATGGACATGAGTCTGAGCAAGCTCCAGGAGACAGTGAAGGACAGGGGAGCCTGGCATGCTGCAGTCCACGGGGTCACAATGAGCTGGACACGACTGAGTGACCGAGCACATACAAACTGTTCGTATTTAAGTGTGAAATTTGATAAGCTTCAGACATCCATCTACCTATCTATGTATATTTTATGTCTCCATGAAACCACCACCACAGTGAAGAACGAGGAGGAAGCTGATAAAAGAGAACCCGCTTTGCTATAAAATATCCCTGAAAACACATATAAAGAGAAAAACTCACAAAAATAATCAATTTTGAATTTAAAGAAATCATAAATATTTAAAAGCTCTATTTATATAATAAAGGACCGAACTCCCCAATCCAAACCATGTAACTCTGATAGCGAACATTCTGGAAGAATCTCTGTTATAAAATTTAAGGATTACTGAGGAGGTCCTGTGTTAAGATCCCATACAGAGTTAACACAACAGAAGCTCACTGACTGTTTGGGGTTTTTTGAACCACTGTAAAGTAACTGATGTACGCTGCCTCCTGTTGCTACATGGTAAGTCACCTCAACAGTCAGTGACTGAAATGACACACGTTACTGTGGGTGGGGAACCAGGTGAGGCTGAGCACAATACCCGGGTCTCAGGGTCCCCATCCCCTCGAGGCTGCAGTCAGCGTGGGCTGGGGCCGCAGCCTCACTGGAAGGCTCGCCTGGGGGAGAACGCCCTCTGACCTCACACATGTGATTGTGGACAGGACTCTGTTCTTCTGAGGCTGGAAGGAGGCCCTAGGCTCCTTGCTGGCTGTTGCCAGGAACCTCTCTGTCGGTTCCTTCCAAGTGGGCCCCTCTGCTGAGCAGCACCTGACTGCTCTCAGAATCATTTGCTTTTTCAGAGGGAGAAAGCAAATGAGGGACCGAGAGGCAAGCAAGACGGCAGGGTCGCCCCATCGCTTTTGCCACATTCTTTTCTTTAGAACTGAAGTTCTACGTCTACATCACACTCAAGGAGGGGAGGGGGGAGGGCCTCACCGGGGGAAGAGGCGGGGTCAGCGGAGGCCACCCACCTACCACAGACATTTGTCATTGTTCGATCGCTTAGTCGTGTCCAACTCTGCAACCCCGTGGACTGCAGCACTCCAGGCTTCTCCATCCTTCACTACCTCCCAGAGTTTGTTCAAACTCATGTCCATTGGGTCAGCGATGCCATCCAACCATCTCATCCTCTGTCATCCCCTTCTCCTCCTGCCTCCAATCTTTCCCATGGTCAACATCTTTCCCAATGAGTCAGCTTTCGCATCAGGCGGCCAAAGTATTGTAGCTTCAGCTTCAGCATCAGTCCTTCCAATGAATATTCAGGACTGATTTCCTTTAGGATGGACTTGGTTGGATCTCCTTGCTGTCTAAGGGACTCTCAAGAGTCTTCTCCAGTATCACAGTTCGAGAGCAAAAATTGTTTGGCATTTATCTGTCTTTATGGTCCAACTCTCACATCCATACACGACTGCTAGAAAAACCATAGCTTTGTCTAGATGGACCTTTGTTGGCAAAGTAATATCTCTGCTTTTTAATATGCTGTCTAGGTTTGTCATAGCTTTTCTTCCAAGGGTCAAGTGTCTTTTAATTTCATGGCTGCAATCACCATCTGCAGTGATTTTGGAGCCACAGATATAAACAGCTTATAATGTCATGCTTTGCAAGGAAGGTTTGGTTTTCTGTTGCCACCAAGTTAAATTCCCTGGTCCTGACGGGCTCACCAAAGTTGGTGTCTGAGCATCTCTGAATCTGATGTGGTCCAGCAAGATGCCCATCAATGAAAACAAGTGGCGTGTCTGCCTCCACAGCTCTGGGACTCATCACAACCCTCTGCTCTCTTTCCTTCCTGTCTTGAAATAGACCTTAAAGCTGATCCAACTGGGTTGCTTGCACAGCGCCTGCCCTAATGGGTGGGAATTTGCGCTGTGTTCTCTAAGTGTTTGCTCTACTGTACTTCTCTCACAAAGGAGCACATTCTTTGGAAACAAAAGGCATCTTTTGCAAACAGGTTTTAAACTGCTAAACATTTTAATTAAGACCCCTAGTAGAGGCAGACCTTCTGTACAGAAAGGCCTTAATGTACACGATGCCTTGTCGCCAGGACTGCTCCCCTCCCAACATTTCAGGGAGGCCTGGGGACCAGGTGTCAGGTCCCAGATTCAGCCGCTGCCTCAAGGGATTATTACAGAAAAGGACCATGACCTGCCTGTAGCTGGATCTGAGACAAGACCTGCACTGTGAGCTCCTGCCATCTTGGGGCTGTGTCAGCCACTCAGGATGTTCAAGTTCTTGTGGTTACGAAAGTATTATATGGACTACAGTTAATAAAACAGGGAAAAAGAAATTTGATTAAGAAAATGCTTTCCTGAATTCTTAAGCCTTTTCACTTTTCTAAAATGAAGCCAGAAAAGCACAGGAATCTGTATCGATGTACTTCTATGCTTAGACACATCCCAGGACATTACCCACCTCAGAACAGACTGTCAGGATAGACGCCCTGCGCTCACCTGCACTCGATGAACCAATGACGGATCTGATCCTGAAGGTTCTCCTTGATGTCGGGACCTTCTGTGAGTTTCAGGTCGTCCTTGATCGTGACCAAGGCGCCTCTGTATTCCTCTTCATGCTTTATCTGCACCTCATTCCTCAGATGGGACAGCCTGTCAGCCTGGATTAGTGCTGCACTGACTTCACGAAACAAAGGAGGTGGATTCTGAAAATACAGGCCAGAAGGTTTGCGATCATGAAGGTTACAGTGCCGGTGAGAAACTTTAGAGGCTAACGAAACATGGCAATATCTTCAACAGTGTCTTACCCACAGCCCTTACGAAGTGCAAACCGAAGGAAAGAATCAGATCGTGCAGGAGAACTTGAAGGAGTGACTTGCCACCTTGGGGAGGAAGGATGAGATCACTCCGTACACTGTCGAGAAACTGGCTGGGGGTGGGGTAGTTAGCTTAAAAAACGCACACTTGGTAAATTGTTCAAAAATCATTCAAGTTACAGAAAGCAAAGCTTTTCTAAATCTTCTTGGTTAGGGGGAGAGAAAAGAATATAGAGTAAGAAAGCAAGAACCGATGAAAAGAGTTCGGGTGTTCGGATTTCAAGAAAAAACGGTACCAGGACTTCCCTGGTGGTCCAGTGGATAAGAATCCGCTTGCCACTGCAAGGGACATGGGTTCAGTCCCGGGTCCGGGAAGATTCCACGTGCTGCAGAATGTCTAAGGTCGAGTACCGCAACCACTGAACCCTCACACCCCAGAGCCACCACACTGAGAAGCCTGCGCACCACCACTGGGAAGCGGCCCCTGCTCGCTCCAACTAGAGAAAAGCAACAAAGGCCCACAGCACAGCCAGAGGTGAACACACAAAAGTATAAAAAGAATAAACTGCGTTAACACACAAGCTCCCAGTACTAAAAACGCATTGATGCATAATCACTTTGTGCTGGATTTTGTTGCCTTCTCTGCTCTTGATGCTATTCTGTCTGTCTTGTCTGTATGACGGAATACTGTATTACGCTGGAGTTCTGTGCGTACCTTCCTATGTTCGTTCGGGTTAGCAGCTTGAAGTCTACGGGAATACTCACACCACAGAGATGAGCACATGAGCACATGCGGCAGACGAAGGCTTGGTCTACTACTCAGATCTGACTGTGCAGACTTACGAAAGTGGTAGGGAAAATGAAAGTGCAGATAAACACAAAAGTGTGTCCTGTCTGGGTCACACCGCGAACGGCTCAACAAACTGAGGACATATTCTTCCAGCATTCAAAACCTACATCTGATTCAGCAAAGGAGTCCCTGACTTTAAAAAAAAAAGTTGAATGAATGACGTCCTGGCATAGATTTTGCTGTTTTACTTTCATCTTCCTCATGAACTCAAAGAAAAACATCAGTCCACATTCATACCGAAAGGACACTCATGTTGCCACCACAGGCTGACAACAGATACATGGGTTTAGTAAAAATCAAGGAAGGCGCTCCCAGAGAATCCACAGCTACACTGCATGTGCAAGGAAGAGAAGTCCATGTTTCACTCATATTTGTAAACTGCATGTACATATCCTGTATCAGTACGTGTTTATTTCCATGGAAATAAACATAGGTCTGAACTATGCATGTGTTTCTTTCCAGAGAGCCATGGTTAAGCATTATGCAGGAGATGTGGGTTCCATCCCTGGGTTGGGAAGATCTCCTGAAGGAGGAAATGCAACCCACTCCAGTATTCTTTCCTGGAAAATGCCATGGACAGAGGAGCCTGGCGGGCTACAGTCTACGGGGTGGCAAAGCGGGACACGACTGAGTACTCAGAGCACAGAGCCTGGGGCTGGCGCGTCCAAGATCAGAACCCAGCTGTCTGTGACTCCTTGGCCATCTGCATACCCGCTCACTGCCCACCTTCTGTGGGCCTTCCTTCCTAAAGAGGCTATTTGGGGTGGGACAGTCAAAGAGCCCTCGGAATCTAGGGCAAAGCTTCTTGTTGTTGTTTAGTTGCTGAGTCCTGTCCTACTCTTGTGACCCCGTGGATTGCAGCCCGCCGGCTCCTCTGTCTATGGGATTATCCTGGCCGAATACTGGGGTGGGTTGCCATTTCCTTCTCCAAAGGCTGAGCTAACTAACCTCAAAAGATTTTTTTTGGCAAATCAGAAGCATAAACAAATCTTCCTCTTCCTGGAAAAGTGAACAAGATAAGCCAAGGGTCTGAAGTGGAAAGCGAACGTGGACTGGGTAGAGTGAGGAGATGGGGTGGATATGGGGAGAAAGAACTAGCAAATCTGACAATGTTCCATACAGACCAGTGGTTCTCAACTTGATTGGTGCCTCAGATACCTTTGTCAGTCTGAGGAAGTCTTTGGATTTCTTCTCAAAACAATGTTTTCAAATGCAGGCTACCCTGGTGGCTCAGTCGGTAAAGAATCTGCCTGCAATGCAGTAGACCTAGGTTCGACCTCTGAGTGGGGAAGATGCCCTAGAGATCCTATTCCCTAGGAATACTCCAGTATTCCTGCCTGGGAAATCCCATGGGCAGACGAGCCTGGCGGGCTAGAGCCCGTGGGGTCACCAAGAGTTGGACACGACTCAGTTGCTAAACCATCATCCAAGATAAAATGCACAGCTTTATACGGGAAGCCAGTTACGCTGACACATAGCTCTACCTGGTAATGATCAGGCTGGGATTATGGGTGATTGAGAGAAAGGCCACAGAGATAAAGGGCCGTTTTCATCACATCGTATCCAGGGTACACACTATCAACAAGACTCAAGGCTGATGATGCTTCCCTGGGTCACCTGACTTAGGTTTCACAGTGCCCTCTTTGGAAGAAAGTCATTAAGTGCACCCCCAGTGAAGGAGTGAAAAGTTAAGTTCCTCTCCTTGAGGATACAGCTTCTAAAATTATTTGGGATCACACGGCATAGATGATTTCTCTTCTCTCACATTTGTTAATTTATTTGCTCTTGTATTTATACCCATATGGCCTCATGGATATTCATTTTACACTTTGGGTTATAATCCAGTGCTGCTTTATTATTTTCTTTTCAAGTTGTCCCAGTTGTGATCATTGGGAGCTCCTTCCTGTGATCACTCCTTCCTGTGTCACTTTGAAAAATTTCCATCATTATATGCATGAGTTTGTGTGGTTTTTAAAAACATGTTCATTTTACATATACCTAATTTTAAAACTTCAGTAATTGTCTCCCCAAGTGTATCATACCCTCAAATCCAAAACAATAGGGAAAGATTGTTCCTATTTCTTGCTTCAATAAATGGTGTTGGGAAACAGGAAATATACATGAAGGAGAATGAGACTGAGCCCTGATCTCAGTATATACAGACATCAACTCAAAATGGATTAAAGACTTAAACATAAAACATGAAGCCAGAGCACAGCTCAAAGGCTTCTTGATAGTTGTCTTAGCAATGATTTTTTTGGATATGACACCAAAAGCATGGGCAACAAAAGCAAAACCAGACAAGTCAGACTATACCAAACTAAAAAGCTTCTGCAGAGCAAGGAAACAAGAAACAAAACAAAAGACAACCTACAGAAAGGAAGCAAATATTTGCAAACCACATATCTGATAAGGAGTGTGGAAAAAATATAAGGACCATATACAACTTAAAAACATCCTAAACAGGCGAAGGAACTAATAGACAATTTTTGCCAAACAAGACACGCAAATGGCCAACAGGTCTATGAAAATGTGTCAACATCACTGATCATCAGGAAAATGCAAACTGAAACTGCAATGAGCTACCACCTCGTATCTGTCAAAACAGCTACTATCAAGCAGAAAAAAGATGACAAGCGTTGGACAGGAGAAACTGGAACCCTTTCTGCACTGTCGATGGGAATACAAATTGGTGCAGCCACTCTGGAGGCGTCTCAAAAAATTAAAAACAGAACTACCATACGATCCAGCAGTCCTACTTCTGCGTATATATTCAAAGGAAATGACATAAAGAGATATCTACACCCCATGTTCACTGCAGCATTATTCGCAATAGCCAAGATACGGATACAGCCAAAAGCCAGGGCCCAACTGAGGTCTGAGACTACCTAGCCTTTTGTTACAAGACTTTTTTTTTTTCTTTTTGGTTACTGTTTGTTTACAATTTCCTTCCTCTGTTTCCTTTTTTTTTTCAAGGAACTCCTGCAATTTTCTTTACACATATCCCTCATCCATCACCTTGTCATTTGGCTACTTTTTAGGAGATTTCCTTAACTTTTTCTTTCAATTTTATTTTTTTAAATTTCTATTATAATATTTTAACTCTTCAACAGCACTGTCGTGTTTTTAGGTTCTCCTTTGGTGGGGGGCATGGCAGTTTAATTTCTGGATTCAATAATCTGCTTTTGTTTCTCTAAGGTTATTGCTTTCAGAGTTTTGTTTTTTATTTTTATTCTCTTCTTCTTTCTCCTTCCGGTTTATTTTCTGTTGTATCTCTGTCTCTCCTAAGTGACTGGTAACTCTTTGAGGCTCACCCTTATTTAGGAGGGAGGCTCCCAGACCTGTTTGGAAGCTGTGTAGGGTAGCTGCTGGCTGCTGGGGGTCAGAGCTATTTTGCTGGAGGTATCTGAAGATGGGCTTCCCTGATAGCTCTGATGGTAAAGAATCTGCCTACAATGCAAGAGACCAGTGTTCAATCCCTGGGTTGGGAAGATCCCCTAGAGAAGGGAAAGACAACCCACTCCAGTATTCTTGTCTAGGGAATCCCATGGAGATAGGAGCCTGGGGGTATCTGAATATCAGTTGGAGGTATCTGAATATTTGTTGAGATATCTGAAGATCAGTATCCAAATGTGTTTCTTTTGAGCTGGTCAGTTTCTGTAGATAGAACTCCTCTCACCTGCTCCGGGTGCAGTAGAAGCATGGCTCCCTGAGCCCAGCAGAGGGAGGGAGCTGTGGGTCTCACTGCTGTGAACACAGGAGTTCTCTTAACCCTCCCTCTCAGAACAGGATCTCAGCTCACTCTTCGCTGGGCAGAAAGAGCAGGAAAACACATGGGCTTACGCCACCAAGTTAACCCAAACGCACGGATACATCTGAGTTGGATCTGATAGACAGACTGCCTGAAGAACCATGAGCGGAGCTTCGTGACACTGTACAGGAGGCAGTGATCAAGACCATCCCCAAGAAAAAGAAATGCAAAAAGGCAATGGTTGTCTGAGGAGGCTTTACAAATAGCTAAAAATAGAAGAGAAGTGAAAGGCAAAGGAGAGAAGGAAAGATATACCCATCCGAATGCAGAGTTCCAGCGAAGAGCAAGGAGAGATAAGAAAGCCTTCCTTAAGTGAACAATCCAAAGAAATATAGGAAAATAGTATATTGGAAAAGACTGGAGATCTCTTTGAGAAAATTAGAGATACCAAGGGGACATTTCATGCAAAGATGGGCTCAATAAAGGACAGCAATGGTATGGACCCAACAGAAGCAGAAGATATTAAGAAGAAGTGCCAAGAATACACAGAAGAACGGTACAAAAAAGATCTTCACGACCCAGATAACAAGGATGTGTGATCACTCACTTAGAGCCAGACATCCTACTGTGTAAAGTCAAGTGGGCCTTGGGAAGCATCACTATGAACAAAGCTAGTGGAGGTGATGGAATACCAGTCGAGCTATTTCAAATCCTGAAAGATGATGCTATGAAAGTGCTGCACTCTATATGCCAGCAGATTTGGAAAACTCAGCAGTGGCCACAGGACTGGCAAAGGTCAGTTTTCATTCCAATCACAAAGAAAGGCAATGCCAAAGAATGCTCAAACTACCACACAATTGCACTCATCTCACACACTAGTAAAGTAATACTCAAAATTCTCCAAGCCAGGCTTCAACAGTAAGTGAACCAAGAACTTCCAGATATACAAGCTGGATTTAGAAAAGGCAGATGAATCCAAGATCAAACTGCCAATATCTGTTGGATCACAGAAAAAGCAAGGGAATTCCAGAAAAACATCTACTTTTGCTTCACTAACTATGCTAAACCCTTTAACTTTGTGGATCACAACAAGCTGGAAAATCACAACAAACTGGAAGAGATGCAAATACCAGACCACCTTACGTGCCTCCTAAGAAACCTGTATGCAGGTCAAGAAGCAACAGTTAGAACTGGGCAGGGAACAACAGACTGTATCAAAATTGGGAAAAGAGTATGTCAAGGTTGTATATTGTCACCTTGTTTATTTAACTTCTATGCAGAGTACATCATGTGAAATGCTGGGCTGGATGAAGCACAAGCTGGAATCAAGATTGCTGGGAGAAATATCAATAATCTCAGATACAGAGATGACACCACCCTTATGGCAGAAAGCAAAGAATTAAAGAGCCTCTTGATGAAAGTGAAAGAGAATGAAAAAGTTGGCTTAAAACTCAACATTCAGAAAACTAAGATCATGGCATCTGTTCCCATCACTTCATGGCAAATAGATGGGGAAACAGTGGAAACAGTGGCTGACTTAATTTTTCTGGGCTCCAAAATCACTGCAGATGGTGAGTGCAGCCATGAAATCAAAAGACACTTCCTCCTTGGAAGAAAATTTATGACAAGCCTAGACAGCATATTAAAAAGCAGAGACATTACTTCGTCAACAAAGGTCAGTCTACTCAGAGCTATGGTTTTTCCAGTGGTCATGTATGGATGTGAGAGTTGGTCTATAAAGAAAGCTGAGTGCCTAAGAATTGATGCTTTTGAACTGTGGTGTTGGAGAAGACTCTTGAGAGTCCCTTGGACTGCAAGGAGATCCAATCAGTCCATCCTAAAGGAAATCAGTCCTGTATATTCATTGGAAGGACTGATGCTGAAGCTGAAACTCACATACTTTGGCCACTGATGTGAAAAACTGACTCATTTGAAAAGACCCTGATGCTGGAAAATATTGAAGGCAGGAGGAGAAGGGGATGGCAGAGGATGAGATGGTTGGATGGCATCACCAACTTAGTGGACATGAGTTTGAGTAAGCTCTGGGAGTTGGTGATGGACAGGGAAGCCTGGTGTGCTGCAGTCCATGGGATCGCAAAGAGTTAGACATGACTGAGCATCTAAACTGAACTGAACTTATTCAGGGACATTATTTCAGATAGAATACATCCTTAAATATACTAGTAAGTTCTTTTTTTCCCACGTTCACATTTTCCCTCAAAATCTGGAAGAGCATTTAAAAAAATACAAATTCCTAGTTCCACCCCGGCGATGAGGTAGAAGCAAAAAAATAAATATTGCAATTTGGTAAAATCTTCAAGTGATGCTGATAATAATCAGGTTTGAGGGAAAACTAATTGGCTCTAGAAAATGGTTTAGTCACTGGGAGCCCACAGGTCAAACCTGGCCCGTTATTTTTGTGAGTAAAGTTTTACTGGAATGCAGACAGGCCCATTCATTTACATATTGTCCCTGGTAGCTTTCACAGTACAATGGGCACCCTGAATAGCGGGGACAGAGACCATATGGCCTACAGAGTCTACAAGGCTGATGACAAAGAGAAAGAGGAGGAAGGGGAGGGGGAGGAGGAGATGAAAAAGGGGAGGGAAGAGGGGAAGGGGAGAAGTGAGGCGGGAAGGGGAGGGAACAGGCAGGGAAGGAGAGATGGAGGAGGGGTTGCCTAAGAGAGGAATCACAGAGGGAGGCCCAGGATGACTTCCTGAGTTTCTGCTATGCAGGCTGGCTAGAGAGAAACAATGTTTTAGCCCTTAGAGCAAGCCAGCCAGGCAGGTATTCTTATATAAAGAAATGGGAAAACACAACAGCAAACAAGGAAATGGAACTAGAGAGGCTAGTTAACGTTCCCAAATTCACACAGCGGGCAGATGGCAGAGGCAGCAACCGACCCCTAGCTTCTGTGATCCAAGGCCACGCTCAGGGCGTTGGGGACAGATAGCTTGGTTTCTGTCTTGGCAGGACCACTTGCGCCTCTGTGGCAGCAAACAGGCACCGATCATCCTAAGGGCGGGACAGCGTTAGGCCGTGAGCAGGCCACGCAGCCCAAAGCCAGCCGTGGAGCCTGGCACCGGTAATGCTGTATCGTGACACCAGGGGCACTGACATCTTGGCGAGTGAAACCCAAGGATGCCAGGGGCTACCAGGACAGGGAGGCCTGGCGTGCCGCAGTCCACGGGGTCACAACGAGTCGGACGCGAGTGAGCAACTGAACTGCACTGAACTGACCAGGTTAAGAGGGTCCCGGGGATGAGCGAGGACATGAAAGTCCATTTCTAAATCTGTGAAACACGTGTCTGACAAGATTCAAGGCCTTATTTGCAAACAACATCAGCAAAACTATGCATTTAAGTCAGTTACATGGAAAAAAGACAGTCTTAAAAGACTCATTTTAGGTCATCTGCCCAGATGCTCAGTCGTGTCTGACTCTTGGCGACCCCAGGGAATGTAGCCTGCCAGGCTCCTCTGTCCGTGGGATTTTCCAGCCAAGTATACTGGAGTGGGATGCCATTTCCTCCTCCAGAGGGTCTTCAGTCCTGACTCAGGGATTGAATCCAAGTCTCTTAGGTCTCCTGCACTGGCAGGTGGATGCTTTACCATTAATGCATCTATAGATATATAGATATATAGATATATAGATAGATAGATATAAGTAAATTCCAAGTGGATGAAATAATTAAATGTAGCAAGTATGCAGATGCAAACACACACACACAATCCCCAAGAAACATTTATAACCCCCAGGAGGTATTTCTCTACTTGAATTCACAATTGAGATGCTGTTAGAATTCACTTAACAACATATGGTCAGTTGAGAAAAAAAGAAAATCACACATATAATACTCAATAAAAATATGCAATAGAATGTCTAACAAAATGAGCCTATTGTCTAAATTTAATATAATGAGAACATGAGAATGTACAACTTCTGACTAGGAAAAAAACTTCTAAAACTAGTTTAAAAGTGAATCTAGAGTAAGAATCGCAGAATCATTTTTAAAAAACAATGTTAAAAAACCAGTGATCTGAATTGCTTCAACATATAACTCAAAGTCACGATTTTGTGTCAAAATAAAGAGATAGGAATTCCCCTTATTTAATCATTGAGAGAAATAACCGATTCTTCTATTTTTCAGGTAATGCTTTACATTCCTGGTGTTATGAAATATAAGGTTATAATTCACACAGAGATTTTTATCTGATCTCTCCAATGGCTATCCTAAAATCCACTGTTTTCATGAAGAAGTTCAAATGCATCTCTGCTACAAAGGACCCAAATTTCTTTGTCTCTGATGAAAGTGTAAATTTATTTGAAGGTCTTGCATCAATGTTGTGATTCTTTACGAGTGAGTCATATGACATCCCCCTCCCGCCCCCCACACACTACATTGTTCTCACGATAAATCATAGCAGACTTTTTCCATAGAGTCACACATGCAAGCTGTGTTTTAGCAGGGCCTTGCCCGCTTTGAATCCTTACAAGTGAATTTATGAGGGACTCCTCTGGTGGCTCAGGGGTTATGCATCCACTGACCAAGGCAGGGGACACGGGTTTGCTCCCTGGTCCAGGAAGATCCATCGTGCTGTGGGGTAACTAGCCCCCATGCCACAGCTACTGGGCCTGAGAGCGGCCACTCCTGAGCCCGTGTGCCCCAGAGCCCGCGCCCTGCAACAGGGGTGGGCACCGGTGAGAAGCCCCGGGCCGCGACCAGAGAACAGCCCCATCAACCATGCAGATCCAGTGCAGCCAAGAGTGAATAAACAAAAAACATTTAAAGAGTGAATTAATGAGTAGGCGACTCTCACTGGTGTCCTCTCAACGGTTCTATACAAAGTGGTCAGCCAACTTTCTGACACATCCACCGTCTATCACGAAGCAGAAGTCTCCCTGCCCTCACCAGAGTTTTGTAATCGGCATAACACTCTGTCACACACCTTCTCACTCTGCATTTCTTCACTGGTGTTACATCCATCTTTAGAGACTGAAGTGAGGATTTGATTATCCCATTGAACAGATGGGGACACTGAGGTCCATCAGTTAATGACCACCCCCCACTCCCCAAGCATCCTATGTTAATGAATAAGCTGGCAATAAGGTTTCTGGAATCCTCTGGGGTGTGTGTTTCCCCTATTACACCATGCTGGGCTGTTAATATGTGTGTATTCATGCGTGTTTCTTGAGATAGACTTTCTCTGACAAAAATACATTTGGGGTCATTTGTAGTTTCCTTCTTTAGTTGCTTTTGAATTTAAAGGCTATAATATATTTAGGTCCTATGTTAATGAGTAGCTTTTCCTTTGGGCTAAAACATCTATTCTTCTTTAGCAGCTTTGGTCATATGGAACTCAAATTTGTTAACTCGCTGCATAAACAGCAACTCATTTAAAAATAAATTACGAATATTAAAGGGAAATAGAGAACACAATAATATACTATATATGGAAATACATCAGCTGTAGAATAATGCATCTTAATGAAGGCTTCCCATGTGAATAAACCATTATATTTACAAGCTTTCCACGGTTAATGACCCAGAACTGGTTAACGAAACCTACGTGTATAGCAAGGTCCTCCGTCAGCAAAAATATACATATTAATAATTGATGGTGCCGTAAAAACAGGACAGAAGATGATGCTTCCTGGGTTTGTGGAGAAATAGGACTCTATGGTCCATTAACTTAAAATGCTTATCTAATGTTTGATGGGCTTTGTCTTTAAAAATCCTTCTTCAAATTAGTAAGATAAAATGGACATTTGTCCAAATGACAATCTGGCCGATTTATCAGTCACAAATAAGTGATTTAATGCTGGCAACTTTCTCGAGCAGCTCACGGTCCTGGGGGTTTTGCTTCTCTTTCATGCTGTGTAATCACGGGAGGCGAGGATGGAGCAGTGATGGGAAGGAAGAGGGTCCACTGTCCATTCCAGCAAATGCCCACCGTGTCAATGCAGAGATTAATTAGCTCCAGTTGCCTCTTGGACACAGCCTGAGTGGGCATCATTAGGGAGCACTCAGAACTACTCCATCAACCCATCGGCCACACCACACGCTTCTCGCTCTAATTTGCTCGTGGAATGCCTCATGCTGTGGAGTAAACTGCCCTTCAGTTGGTCTGTTTTAAGATCATGTGTATGCATGTGTGAGCCTGTGTGTGTGTGTGTGTGTTCCCCAGTTTACAAAAATAAGACTTTTGTTTCAGCATTTCATTTCAGGGTAATACATCTACATTTATATATCTGTGTTTATAGAAACACACCTACTCAGAAAGACGAACCCAGCAAGAAGAAGTGGAATAAAGGCTGTGTGGAGAGTCAGAGCTGATGGCTTTGTTTTGCCCTCTGCTTATACTTTAGTTATGGTTAATCTTTATTTTTGTTGTTGTTTTTCAGCGGCTCAGTCACGTCTGACTCTTTGCGACCCCATGGACTGTACCATGCCAGGCTTCCTTGTCCTTCACTATCTTTCGGAATGTGCTCAAACTTGTGTCCATTGAATCAGTGATGTCATCCAACTATCTCATCCTCTGTCGTCCCCTTCTCCTCCTGCCGTCAATCTTTCCCAGCATCAGGGTCTTTTCCAACGAGTCAGCTCTTTGCATCAGGTGGCCAAAGTATTGGGAGCTTCAGCTTTAGCATCAGTCCTTCCAATGAATATTCAGGATTGATTTCCTTTAGGGTTTACTGGTTTGATCTTCATGCCATAGTTTCAATGGGTGAGAAACAATGAAAAATAATTTCTAGCCTGTTATATCTAATTTCTAAAAATTTTAGTAAAGTTTGATTAGTTAACAGCTGGGCTAGAACAGCACAGTTGAGCCTATTAGCTGATCAGCATAGTGGTGGGAGCTTAACTGGCTACTTTTGTGTCCTGTCATCTTTACAAATGTTTTAAAATAAGCACTTCAACAGCACTTACAGTTTTGGGGATGCTATTTTGACTGGTTTGCAAATATTCATTAATTTATTTCTCATAATAAATAAGCAGCCTTATGTATGCATACCATTACTACCTTCATTTTATATATGTGGAAACTGAGGTACAGAGAGGTCAAGGAACTTGCCCAGAGTCACACAGCCAGCAAGTGCAGTTTGACCTGAAGCGTGTACCTCTGGTCTCTGCTCTTAACCCTCTATGCTCTGTTGTATCTCTTCACTGATGGGTTTCTTCTGGCTTAAAGTATTTTGTGTGAAAATGGCTCCTTATGGGTACCATAGATCATACTTTTAAAATCTGTACACTTGTAATTTTAATAGACACTGCTGAGCTGCCTCATAAGAGGCTGCAGGGTTGATTCCCCCCCAACAGTAAACAGCGGCCTTTTCACCCACATCTTGCCAACTCTGAGATATTAACCATTTTGATCATGGCTAACTTGAACAGATAAAAATGGCAACAGAATAAACATTCTGAATCATGAATGGTGTACTTAAACCCATGATGATCGGCCATTTCAAAAACTAACAGTGAACATGTCATGTGTCAGACCCTGTTTCAAATGCTTTTCGGGCACTGGTTTCTTTAACTCACAGCCAGAACTGGGTGCCAGCACTGTCTGCACTTTGCATGTGCGGAAACTTAGGCCCCAAGAAGTCAAGTCGCCTCCCTGGGTCACATGGAGTAAGTGGGGGAAACAGAACCTGAAGCTGGGCAGGCTGGCCTTCCCTTCTCTTCTCCATTAGTGGATTCTGTAACAGGCCCAAATCTGAGATAAACAAAGGCAAATGTCTTGCCCTAGAATACAGATAAAGACCCCTGGGATCAGGTGACAGAAGGAAGCGAATCCTCTACCTCACTGAGTTTCTGATGGCCTGGGGGCCTGTGGCAAGAATAAAGCAGAGGAAGAATGACAACAAATACTTCCTGGAAATAAACCCATGTACATATGGCCAGTCAATTTGCAACAAAGGGCACAGATATGCCATGGGGAAAAGACGCTGGGAGGAATACTGGACAGCCACACTCAAAAGAGTGAAACTGGACTCCCATCTCACACCATATGTGAGAACAAATAAAATATGGATTGTTGTTGTTTAGTTGCTAAGACTTGTCTGACTCTTTCGTGACCCCATGAACTACAGCCACCAGGCTCCTCTGTCCATTGAATCTCCCAGGCAAGAATACTGGTAAAAGTAAACTCAAGTGTTAGTCGCTCAGTCGTGCCCGACTCTTTGTGACCCCATGGACTGCAGCCCACCAGGCTCCTCTGTCTATGAGATTTCCCAGGCAAGGATACTGCAGTGGGTTACCATTTCCTTCTCCAGGGGATCTTCCCAACCCAGGGATTGAACCTGGGTCTCTTGCATCGCAGGCAGATTCTTTACTGACTGAGCTACAAGGGAAAGAGTGGGTTACTATCTCCTTCTCCAGGGGATCTTCCTAACCCAAGGATTGAACCCAAGTCTCCTGCATTGGCAGGCAGATTCTTTACCACTGAGGCACCAGGGAAGCCCCAAGAATGGATTAGAGACTTCAATGTAAGGCCTGAAACTATACAATTCCTAGAAGAAAACAGACAATAAACTCTTTAACATCAGTCTGAACAATATTATTTTGGACTTCGCTCTGTGCTGAAGAATTGATGCTATTAAACTGTGGTGCTGGAGAAGACTCTTGAGAGTCCCTTGGATAGCAAGGATGTGCAACCAGTCAATCCTAAAGAAAATCAACCCTGAATATTCATTGGAAGGACTGATGCTGAAGCTGAAGCTCCAGTACTTTGACCACCTGATTCGAAGAGCCAACTCACTGGAAAAGACCCTGAACCTGGGAAAGATTGAGGGCAAGAGGAGAAGGAGGTGACAGAGGATGACATGGTTGGTTGGCAACACTGACTCAATGGACATGAGTTTCAGCAAACTCCAGGAGATAGTGAAGGACAGGGAAACCTGGCATGCTGCAGTCCGTGGGGTTGCAAAGAGTGGGACACAACTTAGTGACTGAACAACAACTGCAAGTAAAGGCAACAAAAGCAAAGTAAACAATGGAACTACACGCTTTTGCACGGCAAAGGAAATAATTAACAAAACTAAAGGGCTACCTACTGAATGGGAGATAGTATCTGCAAATTATATACCTGATAAAGAGTTAACATCCAAATTATATAAAGAACTTATCCAATCTAACGGCAAAAAACAAACAGCCTGATTAAGAAATGAGCAGATGACAAGAAGAGGCATTTTTCCAAAGAAGACATATGGATGGCCAACAGAGACACATGAAAACATGCTCAACATCACTGACTGTCAGGGAAATCAAAATCAAAACCACAATGAGATATTACCTCAGACCTGTCTGACTAGTGATTAAAAAGACAAAAAAAAAAACACACACACACACACACACACACAACAGATGTCAGTGAGGATGTGGAGAAATGGGAATCCTTGTACAATGTTGGAATGTAAATTGGTGCAGCCACTATGGAAAAGTGTGCAGATTTCTCAAAAAATTAAAAATAGAATTACCATACTATCGGGCAATCTCATTTTGGGTATTGATCCAAAGAAAACAAAAACATTCAAAAAAATATATGTTCACTGAAGCATTATTTATAATAGCTGACATACACAAGGAACCTAAGTGTCCACCCATTGATAAATGAATAAAGATGATGAATATATACAACATACACGTACAGTGGAATATTACTCAGCCATAAAAAAGAATGAAGTCTTGCCGTTTGTGGCAACAGGGATAGGCCTGGAGGGTAATATGCTAAGTGAAATAAGTCAGACAAAGGAAGACAAATAGCATATGATTTCATTTATATGTGGAATCTAAAAATCAAAACACATGAACATCAAAACAGACAGACTCCTTGTTAATAGAGAACAAGGTGGCAGCGGCCAGAAGGAAGAGGGGTGGGGGCGAGAGATGGGCAAAAGGGGTGAAGAGGTACCAACTTCCAATTATAAAATAATAAGTCACAGGACTGAAATGTAAGGCCTAGGGAATGCAGTCAATAATACTGTAAAAACTCCGTGGGGTGACCATTTCTAAATGTGTATAAATGTCAAATCACCATGATGCACACCTGAAAGTAATATGATCCTGCATGTCAATTACACTTCAGTAAAAAAAAGAAAAAAAGTACTTAAACTAAAGGTTCCCAGTTAACCAGACTGTAAAATCCTATTTAACAGAAAATGGTGATTTGTTTTGTTTTGTTTTTTCCCCCAAAGCCTCCTGAGCTGGACTTCTAAGTCACAAGGTTATTCAGAGCGTCCTCCACGCTCATCCCCCTGCTCAATCTGACAGCCTTCCAGGCATGCCTGTATCAGCATCACTTCTTTGCCTGCTTTGCAAATATCTTCCTCGAATAACACACACCGCCCCAGGGAGCTCCTGAATTCTCTCGGCAGCTGCCTTAAGACTGGGACCCTGTGGGCTTTCCAATGGCACTGCTTTTCCAAATCATACTTTTAACTGACTAATTTCAAGTTTATAAATCTGAATAAGACAGGCTGGGACCTGGGACCCTTCGCTGTAGTGCTTGCAGCTAGACAAGTCTCCTCCAGCAACAAAACACAAAGAAACCATAAGGGACTAAAAAGAACTGTGTCTGTGCAGTTGTGGTCAACTACAAACAACAAGAAACAGAAAGACCAAACACCCAACTGCCACTTCGAGATTGTTGTTTAGTTGCTAAATCCCATCCGACTCTTTGGACAGTGGCACTCCAGGCTGCTCTGTCCATGGAATTCTCCGGGCAAGAATTCTGGAGTGGCCATTTCCTTTTCCATTTCCATCCCCAACCCAGGGATTGGACCTGTATCTCCTGCACTGCACCTCCTTTACCACTGTTGTGTTGGAGAAGACTCTGGAGACTCCAGTGGACTACAATGAGATCAAACCAGTCAATCCTAAAGAAAATCGCTCCTGAATATGCTGATTTTTCAATGCTTTGGCCACCTGATGCGAAGAATTGGAAAAGACCAGGGAAAGACTAAAGGTAGAAGAAGGGAATGACAGAGGATGAGATGGTTGGATGGCGTCACAGACTCGATGGACTTGAGTTTGAGCAAGCTCCAGGAGTTGGTGATGGACAGGGAAGCCTGGTGTGCTGCAGTCAGTCCACGGGGTGGCAAAGAGTCAGACATGACTGAGTGACTGAACTGAACATCGGGGAAGGCTGACACTCTGAGGAGATGAAAGCAAAAGCCAGGCTCTGGGGGCATGTTTCCTGCACATATCACCACCTTAGGGGTTGGCAAACCACCTAAGCCACCCTTCCAGCCCGATCCCTGGCCATATCCCTACCCTCACCCCATATAAGGAACCAGCTCACACCCGCTACGCCTGCCCTGGGAGTGAGCAAGGGAACCTATTCCTTGTGTTTGCTCCCCTCGCTGCAGCAGGGCCCCCCAAAAGCCTTGCCTGAACTTCTCCTCTGACCTCATCAATTTCTATCAATTAAGGAGGCCCAGAACCCTGGTCTATGAGCAACAAATACAAGGGCCAAAAAATTTTCTACTTTGCAATCAGTGGCATGCGTATGTTATGCAACGACTCATTTTGAAATATTTTGTGTTTCATTACATAGAAAGTCATCACGGGTCTTGACAGTGATCCTTTGCACAAAATCATTCCATCATTATGACAGTCTAACATAATTCTCCAAGATGATAAACATCAGCCACCATTTTGTGAAGGCAACCTGTCCAAGCTCCAGGCTGGGTCCAGAAGTCCTTCTAACAGCTCTGGGCAATAGGTGGCACCGTCTTTCTTCTACAGAAGGAGAAACAGAGCCTTGGAGGGCAGGTGAGTGTTGGCTCAAAGCGTCGCCACCCCCACCCCACATGGTCAAGGGCCCACCCAGATGCTTGCTTCTTCACCCATCTGGCAGAGCAACTCTTCAAAAGCTGCAGAGACTTGCACTCATTTCTAAGATGCTGCTGCTCCCAGACACTTAGGGAACACATTTTTTTTTTTTGCATTTAAAAAGTAAAATAAAACTAATTAAAAGTAGACACATCACTTTGCTCACAAAGGTCTGCATAGTCGAAGTATGGAAGTGAGAGTTGGGCCATGAAGAAGGCTGAGTGCTGAAGAACTCATGCTTTTGAACTGTGGTGCTTGAGAAGACTCTTGAAAGTCTTGTGGACAGCAAGAAGATCCAACCAGTCAATGCTAAAGGAAATCAATCCTGAATATTCACTGGAAGGACTGATGCTGAAGCTCCAATACTTTGACCACCTGATGCAAATAGCCAACTCACTGGAAAAGACCCTGATGCTGGGAGAGATTGATTGCAGGAGAAGGGAGTGACAGAGGATGAGATGGTTGGGCATCAGTGCCTGACTCAATGGGCATGAGTCTGCGTAAACTCTGGGAGACAATGGAGGACAGGGAAGCCTGGTGTGCTGCAGTCCATGGGGTCACAAAGAGTTGGACATGACTTAGCAACTGAACAACAGCAAAACAAAGCAAAACAAATCCCCACATATCAGAGCAAATCTGTTTTTTTTTTTTTTTTTTTAGTACGTTTATGTTTAGAAAACCACCAAAGGTCATTTGGAGCCAAATATGATGAGTATGGCACAGCACCAAGCTGGATACTGTGGTTTGGGGTTGAAATCCAAGTGTGATTGTAAAGACCATTTCATCCTGGTTCTCAGTTCATTTTGGCTTTGACAGCAGTTTCCAAAGAAGAGCCTGGAAGTTCTAAGGACAGGGGATGAAGGGGAGCCCCTGGAGGGAGCTGCCTTTCCGGAGCATTCACTGGGGGCCCAAACTCCTACCTGGGGATTTGTTAATAAGAAAGAAGTCTAATTTATTGACCAAAACATCATCTATAATGTAGCTTGTTTCCTGTTAGAATTTGAAAATGCGCAGGGTTTTATGGTGTTTTGAGGATTTCGCTGATGTATTTCGAAGTGTCAGTTCTTCCTCTATAATAAGTGTCCCCTAGTGTTCTTTATTATAATGCAAACACGGATAGCTTCAGGGTAACATAAAATACACCATGGTCATGGCGGTAGGACACATTATTTCAAAGGGATCCAAAGAAGAAAATGTATTACATTCATTAAGTTTCCTCCTTGATCCACTCCATTGGCTCTGCCAATTAAAATAACTGCACATGAATTTTTAGAGTGCTATTTATTTTCCTTTGTAGATTTTAGAATATAAATATTTAAAATGGCAATATCAAAAAATAATTTATACGGCAATGGTAAAGGCAACATTTGGTCAGGAACTAAGGACATAATGATGTCTTTTGCTCTAATTCTGGATTCAGTTACTAAATAGTCACCCCTGGAAATATGCCAAGCTTCCCACAAAGATATAAACACTGCTTTAATCAGAAAAGGCAATGGTTTATATATTGACATAACAAAATAAAATAATGGAAAAATGAAATTTTAAAATGAGTAGACACTATCTTAATTAGTGATATAGTGGAAAATAGACTTAATTGAAAACATTCCTAGGATTTGGTGTAATGGATTTTTATGGTTATCAGCCAGCGAACAGAAGATAACCATTCTTTTAAAAATTGGATCCATACATTTCTCAATGGTGTAAAATTTCATAGAACACGTAATACCAAGAGAAGACATGCTTGGGGAAAAAGCAAACTGGAGGAAGGCCCATTTAATACAAAACAGACAAGCTGTTCTCTTTCTGCTGTCCAAACTCTGAAATCACTGAAAAATTAAAACAGACTTATTTTATTTGAGCTGAGCAAATATAAATGGCAAAGTAAAACAGAAAAATTACAACAAAAAAACAAGCAATTCTATCTTTATTTGGTATCAGTGTAAGCCATTAAGACTTTACCATGGAAAACCAGCATTTGGCCATTCTCTCAGTTTCTGGTGCACTACACGGAGATTTTTAGTAAATGCTGGCTGAATTAAATTAAATGGAAATGGTTAAGTCAAAACTGCTTCTTATATAAAATTTCATGTTACACTTAGATTATCTTAGATCGAATCCTCTGACTGCGAGCTTAATTTTTGAAGCAGAAAATTGGAGATAACCACTGTTTTTATCATTACGTCTCTTATCTGTGTTTCGCTAATGAGTGGAACAGAGAAATAATTTTGTATCATTACCTGTCCACCTATGTATATACATCAAACAATTCAGAGATCTGAAAGGGAAAATTTGATAATATTCTATGGCCATTTGCTTTTATTTTTAAATATGTGTCTTTTTCCAGTTAATGCAGTAAAATTTAAACAGTTTGGAAAATACAGTCAAAACAAAACTCTTAGAAAGTCCTGACATTTAGAAGGAGCACGATCTAAACTTTCTTTTTTATGTGCATAGATACATGTACATATTTAGTTTAAATCATATTATATGTGTAATTCTAAATCCTGCATGTTCACTCTGAGTATTTTCACATCAAAAATAAGTCATAAACATTTTGTTAATGGTGGCATATCACTACTTTAATGTAAGTCCACCATAAATCATTTAACTCTATCCCTACTCTAAAACACTAGGATTATTTCTAATTTTTCATTAATAAAAACAACACTGTAGGAAATGCCTATGCACATAAACCTTTATTTCTGATGATTTACTTAAGATAGAAATAGAACTGGAGGGAAGGATATATTTTCATGATTGTGTTGCCTCTTTCAGAAAAGCTGAATCAGTTTAACTCACCATGTATGAGAATAAATATCTCATCAAACTCTTATCAGTAATTATAACTTGATTTTGCATTTGTCTTTAATCCACCTTGAGCTTACTTTTGTGTATGGTGTTAGTACGTCCATGCTAAGTCACTTCAGTCATGTCCGACTCTCTGCGACCCCACGTGCTGTAGCCCGCCAGGCTCCTCTGTCCATGGGATTCTCCAGGCAAGAATTCTGTAGTGGGTTGCCATTTCTTTCTTTGGAGATCTTTCTCACCCAAGGATCAAACCCATGTCTCCCGTGTTTCCTGCACCAGCAGGCAGATACTTTGAATGTGCTAATTTAATTCTTTACATGTAACTTTGAATGTGCTAATTTAATTCTTTACATGTAGCTGTCCAGTTTTTTCAGCACCATTTATTGAAGAGACTGTCTTCTCTCCATTTATATTCTTGCCTCCTTGTCATAGATTAATTGACCGTGGTGTGTGGCTTTATTTCTGGGTTTTCTATCTTGTTCTGCTGACTTATGTGTCTTTTTGGGTGCCAGTACCATACTATTTTGATTACAGGAGCTTTGTAGTATGGTCTGAAGTCAGGAAGTCTGATTCCTCTAGCTGTTTTTCCTTCTCAAGATTGCTTTGGTTATTTGAGGTCTTTTGTGATTCCATACAAATTAAAAAAAAAGTTTGTCCTAGTTCTATGAAAAATGCCATTGGTAATTTGATAGGGATTACACTGAATCTGAGGAGGGCATGGCAACCCATGCCAGTATTCTTGCCTGGAGAAACCCATGGACAGAGGAGCTGGGCAGGCTACAGTCCATGGGGTCACAAGAGTCAGACACAACTGAGCGACTAAAGACAGAGAGAGAGAAAAAGAGAGAGAGAGAGGTCGTTTAACAATATTAACTCTTCCAATATCATTATAACTTGAAAAAACTTCCCTCCCCAATAAGACTGATAAAATTTGCCTTCTATTACCAGTTTAACTTATCTGAAATTAGGGATGTATATATTACAAAAAGGGAGGTGTTTTATTTGCCCAAACATTTCCTTTCACTTTCAATCCTGATGTATCTTACGATGAATGAGATCTTAGAGTCAATGAAATATGGTATCTCATTAAATGTTTAACTTGTGTTGTTTGACATGTATTAACATGTGAATAGTCATGATTCATATAAAACCGTTTCGGTATACATTTCAATGTCTCACTGAGCTAAAAAAATTTTCTTAACTATGGTGAAAAACATGTAACACAAAACGTATCACCGTCACCGTTTGTAAGTAAACCATTCAACGGTGTGGAGCATATTCACACTGCTGTGTAATAGATTTGGAGAACGTTTTTTTATTTTCCAAACCAAAAACTTATACCCACTGAACAACTGTTGGCTTCCCTCCACCATCCCCTGGCACTCAACCCTTCTACTTCCTGTTTCTATGGGTTTGACAGCTTTAGATCACCTATAAAAATGGAAGCATGTTGCATTTGTCTTTTTGTGACTGGCCTGTCTCACTTTGCGTAAGACTCTCAAAGTTCATCCCTGCCATAGCATGTGTCAAGATTTCCCTCTTTTAATGGCTGCATAATATTCCACCCAGCACAGTCTTAAAATCATTAACAATCTGTAACAACTGGCAGTGACTCACCAGTTTGATGCTCACAGTGCCCCAACAGCCAAGAAATAGAAGAGGAACTGCGATCCCAGGGGTCTCCAATCCCCAAAATCAATGTTGACTTGCTTTCAAAAATCAAAGATTAAAGGGAAATCAACAATGCAGGTGATCAAGTCAGGGTACCTCTTGAATCAGACACACCCCACTGGGATGAGTCACCATATTCTTTGAGACAATAAAGCCTGGACACCACAACTGAGACTCCGCACACAGGTGCAGTGGGCACATGCCACCGCTTTACCAGGGAAAGATGCTCTTCCAGGTGCTGGCACCACAGCGGTGAGTCCCTTCCTCAAGTAGAATAATCTGTTTTCCATCCTGTACTGACAACAGGTGATGCACAGGGGCGAATGTGCAGATGGGACAGTCAGGATGTGGGGTCAGAGGGAAACGTGTGTGTATGCTGAGTCATTTCAGTTGTGTCTGACTCTGTGTGATCCTATGAACTGCAGCCCACCAGGCTCTTCTGTCCATGGGATTCTCCAGGCAAGAATCCTGGAGGGGACTGCCATTTCCCTCTCCCAGAGGAAGATGTATGCTATTCTAAAATGATTGACCGCATCATCTGGCATTGAGAACAGATTATGACAAAAGTGATGCAAGAGCAGACAGCAGGTTCTGCAATCAACCAAAAATGAGACTGTTTAAATTTTCTGAGGTTTTAGGATTTAAAGTAAATGAAAAGATCTTATCAGTGACATTACTGTATATAGAAAAAGTAGCATTTGGCCTCACACTTGGGGCATTGCTCTATAACTTTCATCACTTTTGTCTTACAAAGCACAGAGTAGACCCTACGACTCCCTGATTACCACTGGACTAGGGCAAAAGTGACGCACATCACTTCTGTGATCCTCGCGTGGAGCTGTAAGCAGCTCTCCACCCCACCAAGCTGCCACGTGGACAGTCCACTTGGCAAGGGGCTGGGGGCCACCTCCAGCTAACAACCAGGAGAAAACCTGAGGTATTCAGCCTGGCAGCCCACCAGGAACTGAATCTGGCCCACAACCACATAGGCTTGGACACTGTTCCTTCCCTGGTTGAACCTCAGATGAGACCCCATTCCCAGGCAAGACCCTGATTGCCGCCTGTGAGCCCCTGAGCAAGGGATTCAGCCAAGCCCAGACCTCTGACCCACAGAGACTGAGGGAACAGGCTTGTGCTGTTGGAGCTGCTAAATTTGTGGTAATAACTAAGGAATATATCTGTTCAACTCTGATTCAGTAATCTCCAGATCCCGTGGAGAAGGGAATGGCAATCCACTCCAGTATTCTTGCTTGGAGAATCCCCACAGTCTGAGGAGCCTGGCAGGCTACAGTCCCTGGGGTTGCAAAGAGTTGGACACGACTGAGTGACTTTCATTTCACTTCACTTCGTGGCGATCACCCAGGAGAAGGCAGTTATATTGGGGCAAACCCATTTTCATGGTCATGGATACTAACAGATATTAACAGAGTGGAGGCCACGGCTGATGCTGGTGAGCAGTTCACAGCGTGTCCCCGCTTCAGAGCAGCCCATGTACCTCAACAGACGTCTAAACAGACACGATCCTGCGTCCCCAGAACCCCTCCCCTCCTCAGGTAGGCTTCTAGGTAATACACGGGATTCCATTCTCTTAAGTCACCAGTCATGTATTTTGCTTTCCTTTCTTCCCTCAAACGCTCTCTAAGGAGGACATGAGTCTTACAGATGCTATGGTCTTTAAGAAAACAAGATGCTGACCTTGTCTATAAGAAAACTTACCATACCCAGAAATATCATCTCCTCTTCTCTCTCTCTTTCGGTTCTCTTGCACTGATGGAAGCCTCGCCAAACCTAAAGACAAATAAACGCTTACTTGTTTAATACATAAAGATAAATAAAACATGGTCATACCACCTCTCCCACATAACCCGTACCCGCCAAATGATGCAATGATGATGCACTCAAGGTTGCATGAGTGCCTGTGTTGATGGAGTGCTTTTCCTTCTGTGATCACATTTTTAAAGAAAGAATGAATCACAGAAGTGGCCTATACCACTGTCTACTGAGGACCCAACTGTGGACCCTGTTGAGGACCACTGTCTCAATATCCCCTATTAAACAAGGAGGACTAAGGCAGTTCTGTCCGCCCAGGGACAAAAGAGGATCCACCCTTGTCCAAGACCCTGGTAGCAACTGCAGGCCCACTGCTGACCCAGTGACAGCCTCACACCTGTTAGGATGGATGTTATCGAAGAGACAAGAGATTAACAAGTGTCAAAGAGGATGTGAAGATAAGGGAGGCTTCCAGTACGGTTGGTGGGCCTGGAACAGGGTACAGCTGCTGTGGAAAGCAGTAAGCAGAGTGCTCAAAAAGTTAAAAACAGAACTACTGTGTGCTCCAGAAATCCCGCTCCTGGGTATTTGTCGAAAGAAACGGGAAACGCTAATTTGAAAAGATACACACGCACCAGTGTTCACTGCAGCGCTATTCACAACAGCCAAGACACAGAAACAACGTGTCTGTGGACGGGCGAACATATAAAGACACCCTGGTATATACATACGGTGAAGTATTATTCAGCCACAAAGAGAAGAAAATTCTCATTTGCGACAACATGATGCTAAGAGAAATAAGTCATAAGAAGACAAACAATTTCGCTTACATGTGGAATCTATAAATCCTGAGGGTATATAGAAGCAGAGTAGCTTTTGTGGCTGCCAGGGTCTGGGCAGGTGAGGGAGACAGGTGAACGTGGTCAAAGGACCAATTCTAAGAGGAACAAGTGCTGGGAATGCAGGACGTATGGTCCGATGACTACAGCGAACAATACCGTATCTTAGGCCTGCAAGCCGCCAGGAGAGTTGACCTTCGATGCTCTCAGTATAAGAAAACACCGCAATCACGTGAGGTGATGGGAGTGTTTAGTGTGACCCACTACTGCGGTCATCGTAATGAAATGCACAGACATCTAACCATGACGTCATAAATCTCAAAGTTACACAGCGTGGCCTGTCAAATACGTCTCCTTAAATCTGGAGAACACAAAGAAATAGACTATAGCTTTTGTTCGGTGAGATTCCTCTAATGGTATTTCTTCAAGGCAAACTCCTAGATTGCAGGACTGGGGCTAAATCTGAGGGTGGTACTTCATGGTTTTACAAGATTTCCTCTGTAACATGAGAAATATTACGGAGTAACATCCAAGAATTGTACAACTCACGCTTTGAACTCAGATGCGTATCCCATATCCCATAAATTTCAAATCCCATACAGAACAGACATTCGGCTGCCAAGTGGGGTTGGAAAAAAATGGAGTGGGAGCTGGTGGGAGACGCAGCTATTATTATTATTATTTTTTCCTGTCTTTTTAAAATTTTTAATTGGAGGATAACTGATTTAAAATGGGCTGGTTTCTGCCGAACCACAACGCTCATCAGCTGTGTGCATCCACGCATCGCCTTCCTCTGGAGCCTCCCTCCCACATCCCAACCCCTCTAGGTCATCACAGAGCGCTGGGCTGAGCTCCCTGTGTTATAGAGCAACTTCCTATGATTTTACACATAGTACTGTACACGTGGGAGAAGGAAACGGCAACCCAGTCCAGTAGCCTTGCCTGGGAAACCCCACGGACAGAGGAGCCTGGTGGGCTGCAGTCCACGGGGTCGCAAAGAGTCGGACACGACTGAGCGACTGACACTGTCTCTTCCACTCTTCTCCTAAGGGTGGGACTTGGGAATGTCGGGTTCTGGAGCTCACCCCCCCCCGTCTGGTCTCCACCTTGCGCCCCATGTCCGAGGCTGCCCTGGTCACACCTTCTGGATTCTCAGCGCAGCGGCGCCCGCATCCGCCACTTTGTCGCCGAGTAACCTGGCTTGCTTGGCTCTGTATTCCTGCAGGTAGATCTGCTTCATGAACACGGCTCTCAGGCGCCCCTGCCGCGCCCTCTCGGCAATCTGGATCAACTTAACAGCCTCTTCTAGGGGGATAGGCTTCGCTTGGTATTTCTGCAAAAACATTTACGATAAATCAATGTTTAAACACGCTCGTGACATTAACGGACTCCAGAAACATCACATGCTTACTTCTAACACCACCCTGCTAAGAGTCTGCAAACTACTGAGAGATCGTAGCCCTTCAATACCAATCATTTTTTCCCCATACTTATGCGTATTTTGATAATGCCATGTTCACGCTGTGAGCCTGTATGTAAGGACCTGTTAAGCCTTCCTCTACCATTCTGAACAAAATACTAATTAGCTCCACAATGTTTTAGGTTGGCAGCAGACTGTACCAGGGATGCCAATGAAAGTGGATCGAAATCAACCTGAAACGGCTACCAGTGTTGCATCCACTTCACAGTAGAAATGCAGAGATTAAAAATATGTATCTACTACGGGAATTTAAAATGTGAAATATAATAGATGAAGGCAAATGCTGGCTTTATAATCAATTACAGAGCCATCTAGTGAATGTGACTAATATTTCAGGAGTATTTAACTTTGTAAGGGAAACTCTCCCAGCACCTCCATATCTGTCCTTTAAAGCATCTGTAACGTGGTAGGAACTGCTCAAGAATGCTGTCTTTGGAGATCTCACGTGGGGGAAGTTTGGGCAAAGTCAGAGAGGGGTAGTGGGGCTTTTCAAGGACAGGGACAAGAAGAAGGTTGCTGCTGGCGGGGGGTGCATCCAGGGTCCTGTGTAGGCTCAGGCCCGAGGCCCCCTGTCATCCCAGGAGGGAGGGCGAAGCTGTGGACCTGGTCTGGCTTCACCCAAGCCTCTTGCCTGGACAGAGGCAGAAGGGAGAGGCTGTTTGAATTCAAAAATCACTCAATCACAGGCTGAGCCCTTGCCCAGGCCTCGGGGCAGCGACAGCCCCACGTGGCCGGGAGAGTGCAGCCCACGAGCAGGTGCCCTGGCTCATCCCCTGGGCCACAGCTCCTCAGGACGATCACTTCTTCACGAAACCGGGGGCAGCGGCGGGGAATGCAGAGAAAGCGGCAAGAAAGGGAGGGAAGAGCCATTTATTGGGGACCTACAGATGCCAGAAATGTTTTCCACATGCTTTCTCATCCAATTCACAAAGCAACGGCCAAGACGGGTATTACTGTGACCGAGGCTGGGGACCTCCCTGCTGGCCCGGCGGCTAGGACTCTGCACTCCCAAAGCAGGGCCTGGGCCTGATCCCTGGTCAGGGAACTAAGATCCCACACGCAGCAACTAAAGATCGCGAGCGCTGCAACTAGCACCCAACGCAGCCAAATATTCCTCTGTGCGGGGCTTCCCTGGTGGCTCAGATGGGAGAGAATCTGCCTGCAGTGTGGCAGACCCTCATCGAATCCCTGGGTCGGACAGATCCACTGGGGAAGGGAAGGGCAACCCACTCCAGTATTCTTGCCTGGAGAATTCCATGGACAGAGGAGCCTGGTGGGTTATAGTCCATGGCATTGCAAAGTGTCAGACATGACTGAGGGACTAACACTTTCCCTTTTGTACCTATATGAAAAGAAGACCGAGGCTGAGAAAGCAAAGTAATTCATGCAGTTCCCATGGTTAGTAAGGGACTCATCCCATTTGAAGCGAGACGGGTCACCCACTTTCATGAAAGAATCCACCGCCCCTCAGCATGGAGGCACCAGAGCCATCCAAGGAAGCTCTTTCACACAACTGCTCAGGGTTCAGTGTCCACAGGCATCTTGCAGCTTCAGATTTGCAGGGAGCACTTCTTTTCAATAACGCACTTTGGATGTGAAGGTAAAATGAATATCGCGTGCATGCGTGCAAAGTTGCTTCAGTTGTGTCTGACTCTCTGCGACTCCATGGATTGTAGCCTGCCAGGCTCCTCTGTCCGTGGGATTCTCCAGGCAAGAATACTGGAGTGGGTTACCATTTCCTTCTCCAGGGGATCTTCCCGACCCAGGGATCGAACCTGCATCTCTTAAAGTCTCCTGCACTGGCAGGCATGATCTTCACCACTAGTGCCACCTGGGAAGCCCCCAAAATAAATCTTGCTATGCTGTGCGGTGCTTAGTCGCTCAGTCATGTCCGACTCTTTGTGACCCGTGAACTGTAGCCCACCAGGTTCCTCTGTCCATGGGGATTCTCCAAGCAAGAATACTGGAGTGGGTTGCTAGGCCGTTCTCCAGGGGATCTTCCCAACCCAGGGATCCAACCCAGGTCTCCCGCATTGCAGGCAGATTCTTTACCATTTGAGTCACCAAAATGAACATCATGCTGGTAGAAATCATATGAAGCACAGAGCAGGTGCTCAGCAAACGTCAGCTACTATTGTCTAGAGTCTCTAGATTCCACACTGTCATTCTGAAAACAATCTGAGCCCTCGCGAAATACAGGTGAGGGATCTGAGATGTCAGCTCAACACAACAAAGATGTCTGAACGTCAGTGGAGGCCATAGGAGTAAATACTCAGCACGACCAGTGCAGAAGTGGGCAGTTATTTCCCCCTTATCAAAATTCTTCTTAGGGGCATTTCCCTGGTGGTCCAAAGGCTAAAATTCTGTACTCCTAATGAAGAGAGCCTTGGTTTGATCACTGATCCGGAAACTAAGATCCCATATGCCACATGCCACATGATAGGAAAAAAAAAAAAGAATTCTAATAATAAAAATTCTTCTTGGGGTATACGTTGTATATATCTGCAGGGAATAAACAGCTTAAGGCAAGAGCAGGGGCTCCAGTGAGACACTGACAGGCACAGGAAAGCCACACAGACACCCAGGTGTTTCACGGAAGCCCCATGTTCCACCGAGCACCCTTAGGTGCCCCAGAAACAGGGCCTGGAAAACAGAGATGAACGGCTCGACCTAAGGAGGAGAGAGGAGCTGCTGAGGCTGAATGCTGAGTGAGGGTGAGGCAGAAACCTTTCTACCGCTGACCCTGCACAAACCAAGATGGATGGCGGGAGGACAAACGGCAGGGAGGACGTCTCGGTGCGACTGCGCCCCTGCGATGGATCACCTTTCTCCGTCTTCCCAGGAGATCGTGTGGATTCCACACTGCATGCCAACGCTCTGGGCCAGGGACTCCCGGGGGTGGGGGGCCTGGGGGGGCCCTGTCCTGGGGATGTGGGAGCTAGAGGTGCAGACCCAGGAGCCTGTAGTGAAGGGATGGCTGGACGACCCCCGAGGCCAGATGCCAGGAATCCACTTGCAGGAAAGTTTGATGTAGAAGTGGGGCCATGTGTCCAGGGTAGGAGCACAGTGAAGGAGGGGTGGTCCTGAGCAAGGCGGATCAGGGGAGGCGTCCAGAGGGACACTGTGTCACACCAGGCTCTGCAGAAAGAAGACCGCTTGACTGGCTGCCATGTATGGGCGGAATGCAGTGTGAAGCTGGCCATGCAAAAGGACAGGCGGCTCGGGGCCTAGTGTGTGTGCTCACACACGGCAGTACCCGACCTGCGTCCCACGGCAGCGGGCAGACAGAGCACGTGCTGCTTCCTCCCCGCTGCCATCCCGGGGGCACCTGAAATTTTCCTTAACATAGTGGTGCAGCGCCCGCCGGCTGGCAGTCTCCCCTGGGGCATACCCATCTGAAGGCCACGGGAGTCGTTTTCCCCTCTGCACCTAGGCGGCACCCACAGTCTCAGCATAGCTACTAACGGTGCCCCTGTCACCCTGCACTGTCCCTGGGTGGCTGGTCCGCTGCCGCCTCAATGCTGAGGCCGGGAAGACCAGCTGGGGGCGGGAGGTGCCGCTCTGGAGGCAGGGAGGGGTGCTGGCATGCGGCAGGTTTCCACGGCAGTGCCAGGGCCAGGCAGAAAGAGCTGCCCAGGAGGAGGCTGCAGGGAGATAATGCAGACTCCACCAGAAGGCAGAGAGAGTTAGAGCCAAGACAGCGACTGAAATGGGCAGAGGGTGCAGCCGCGAGCATACCGGGGACAAAGGAGGAGAGAGGTTACAGCTCCCACCGGGCTGCCCGGGCGGTCCAGGCTGTCTAAGGGTTTCCCCCTCCCCAGAGACAGTCCACTCCAGGTGATCTAAGTGACACTCAACTTGAAGTTACTTTTATGATTTTTTTTTTGATGTGGACCCTTGCTGAAGTCTTTATCGAATATGTTACAACACTGCTACTTCTTCTTTTTTTTTTTAATATTTTCATTTTTTTGGCCACAAGGCATGTGGAATCTTAGCTCCCCAACCAGGGATGGGACTTGCACCCCCTTAATTTGAAGGCAAAGTCTTAACCACTGGACCCCCGGGGAAATCTCCCTCAACTTGAAGTTATAGGAGGTCAGTCAGCATTTTCAGAAAGGGTCATTTAGAGCTCCTAGTTACTCAGTACTTATTTAGTTTACATGAACAACATTCAGCTTCTGACCGCAGGCTGGGTGACTTTGAGATGAAACATTAAACTGAGTCGGTCATCTACTCAATCTCAGAGCTTCTGATTTAACCAGTACTATGTTTTGATCTCTAAGTTCTTGGACAGGAGTGGTTACGACTTGTCAAGAACACACCCCAAAGTCATGCAATGTCTTATTGATTGAATAACAAGTGGGGAAAGGGCGCTGCTCTCCTCAAATTGAGAATAGTCATGCTTCTCCCACAGTTAGGAGCAGCAGAAAAGGAGGTTTTACAGATTACAGAATGAAGTTTATTAAAATGATACACAAACCTTTGTAGATACATCTAATCCACTTTCTGCTAATATCTGAGAAAGGATTTTCTCTCTTCCTTCTATGACTTCCAACTTCTCCTTCAAAAAATACTTGGGTACGGGGATGTCCAGCTGCTGCTAGAGAAGAGGAAGAAGAGAAAAGAGAGTACTTTGGTCACAATTCCAGGACCTAAACCCAGGTGAAACCTGCGGCCAGGACAAGGACATCAGAGACTCACTCTACCTCCCACCCTCACTTACAAGGTGAGGGAGCCAGTGGTGTGAAGACAGTTTGTCTCCATCAGGCAGGCACAAATAAAGTCAAAAGGGGAAACTATAACACATCTCATTTTGATCAATATTGCAAATTTCCAGTAATCCATATCAGTTAGGTCTCAATGAACTAATGATAGCTTGAGGAATTTTCTTTCAAGAAATATAATCCTATCTGAGCCTACTTAAAATAATAATTTAAATTCGGATAGCAAAGAATTGAGCGATAGAGCTCTCTGAATTAAATCTAATAATTTAACATCACCACATCCACCATTTCTGTGTAAATGGTCACAATTAAAAAAAAATTTGCTTTTATTTTTACCTTAATTACCCCATTACAAAAACTATTTACAAAATGAATTTGCTTTATTAGAAAACTTGTTTCTATACACTAGTATAAACTCCTGCTCTTCATCTGTGTACAGGTATTTCAAACTGTTGCTTAGTCACTTAGTTGTGTCCGACTCTTTGCGACCCCAGGGACTGCAGCACCCCAGGCTTCCCTGTCTTTCACCATCTCCCAGAGTTTGCTCAACGCCATGTCCATTGAGCTGGTGATGCCATCCAGTTATCTCATCCTATTAGTGAAGGTCAAACGAATGTTTCCCATTCTAAGGTCAATGATCAAAACCAAAGAAGTTTTACTAAAGGATTTGAGTCATCACTGGCCCAAAGCAAAGGAGGGGATGCATCTTTCTGGGAATTAGGAACCAGCAACCAAGAGGCTGCTCATCAAGAAAATGATGGGAGGCAAAGGCCAGAGAGAGAGAGAGACTGAGAGAGAGATCTTCTGGAAACAGAAGAAGTGGCATTGCTGTTGGAAACTAGGGGATTATTTGTGGAAGGACGTCCTACTCCATTCTTCCAACTGGCTCAGGCAGATGCCGTGGTGACAAGTAAGATCACAACAACCCCAGTGTTCAGCAGACCCCAGGACCATGCAACAATTCCTCAACCAAAAGCTGAATGAACCCCATGCTTGTTCACAGCAGTAAAGTCTCATTGAAGGGCTATGTTTCAACTTTCAATACAACATACAAACAGTAAATATGCCTAGAAAGTCTGCAGACTGTTGGTTACAGCCTACATATCTTATTACAACAAAAAGAAACTAATATGAAAAATAACCTTAAGTACTTACAGGCGCCAACTTTAGATCCTGTAAGATGTCATCAAAGTAATGGAACTCAGTTAATTCCAACTCAACCATCTCACTCTTCAGCTCCAGGATGCAACCCATCACTGCATCCAGTATTTTTCGTATCAGAATGCGTTTCTGTGGGTGGACTATCTGGTCGTAGACATTCTCCAGGTTTCTGAAGATCTGCACATATTTTATGTAGAAGGTGGCTAACATCTGGAAAATGAACACTTGATTCCTTTGTGGTTCCATCATCTTCTGAGATTCTTTATCAAGCAAAGAACTGAGGGCTTCTTGGGTCTGATGCCACATCTTATTATACATTCTGAGGGAAGACAGAGCAGACAGTTCAGGAAGCAGCAACTACTTTGCAAGGCACAGGTATTGGGCATATGGTGTAACAAGCTGTAACATACCATAAATATGAGCTGAGGACACCGCATGTAGTTGCAATGTTCTTTAGACCATGTACGTTCTGTTTTATTGTGCATGTGAATTTTGGATATGACTACAACTATTATTATTAAATTGTTTTAAAAGCCTTTTACCTTTGGTGGAAGAAGGGGGCAATGGAGGGGAGACCCTTTCTTCTAACTCTCCTCAGCCTCCCTGGCTGCACCCCTCCCCGGTTCATCCCAATTCGACCCATCACTGCATCCTGGAGCTAAAGAATGAATGGCTGAGTTGGAATTAACTGAGTTACCAGCCAGCCTGGGAGGCTAGCTCCTCACCCTTGTCTGAGTCAGGGAGTGGTGCAGCCAGGGCTGCTGAGGAGCGGGAGGGTTAGATGGAAGGGTGTCCCCTCCATTGCCCCCTTCTTCTACCAAAGGTGTAGGGTGGTAGGCACCCCCTCAATCCCTCACTGGTTTCCCAAGATGCAGCCCACACTTTTGTCACCTGGCTCCCTATTTGCCCCCCACCCCCATCCCCGTACCATACCCCATCCCCCCATTTCCACTGAGTATGCCCTCCTATTCCTGCCAGAACTCTGACCAACACACTCATGGAAGAGACTTTTGTCTTCTTTCAAAATCTGGGCAATTTTTGGCTCTCATTTTAGATCCAAGATCCATGTCTGGGAAGGGACTACTTATAACCAGCGGGGCCTAACTGGGGGGCAAGGGGTGGGTAGGATCCGGCTGACCCTGGAAAGAGGGTAAAACCCACCAATGTCCATCTCTGTCTGTAAGGTCTTCCCAGGAACGGGTCAGCGAGGGCAGCTTCAAACACTTGCCTGAGAAGCTCGTGGGTCCAGGGGGCTGCAGGCTCTCACGGCCTGTTCCAGGTCAGCCCCCTCCTGTGCTTTCATTCACCTGTGTCCCATGTCCCGCTCTGGGTTCAGGTCACCCACACCGGCCTCAGCCACCAGGATGAGAGCAGCTTAACCCCGCTGTCTGGAGTGGAAATGCCCCTCTGCTGATCTGTGACCAGTCCCCTCACCTCTGAACGACCTTCCTAGGGTCCTGCAGACTGTTGATCACCCACCTCTGCTGACCTGCAGGTCACACTCTCTTCCCCAGCCCTCCCTCTCATCCACGTCTGCTTTCTGTCCTCTGACATTGTCCTGCTATCTCTGGTCAAGCATTCTCGTCGCCCTTCTGTGTTTACAGCCCTTACTGCCTTTTCAGAGGCCGTCACGGGAGGAGGTGGAGATACATATGCTGGCCAACCCACCTTGCTGAACCTGGGCCCCCTCATCTCCTGCCAGGCATACCCTCTGGAACTCTCCTCCCCCATCTGCCCTTCCTCACACAGGCTCCTCACTCTCCCGTGGGTAAGAACGTGTGAGCTTCACACACTGAAACCACAGCCATCAGCCGAGTTCTGAGCCGTGTGCCATCCTCGCAGCATCCACGGGGCAGGGCGGCTCCCATCACTCCACTGGGGTGGGAGGTAGGGTCTGCCCTTCAGAGGGAGGTCAGCGTCTGAATCTCAGTCTGCACAGTTGTGGGCTGAACCTACAATCCAACCTACGCTGCTATTTCCACCTCCGCTCAAAATAAAAGGAGCCCCACCACCACCACCTCCACGAGATGCATAACCACAACATCTGCTGAGACAACAGGTAAGAAATAGGATTTCCATGTCCATCTGCCTGAAATTGATATAAATTTAAAAGTAAAATAAAAATATTTTTAAAAATAATAAAAATTTCAGATCAGTGAAAATAAACAAAATGTTTCTTTTTTGTGATTTGATTTTTGTTTTATTGATCAAAATTTCTAATTAAACATACAAATGATTAACATTTGCTAATCAGATGTCATGCTAAGTTATTTAAACACGGTAAGCCACTACCTATACTCTGAACATTTTTCAAAATTAAGTATTTTCTTCATTTTTAGTACTAGACTCTACTGACCTACCTCTGCTCTCTCAATAAACCATCTTAAATCCAACACAAACATTTGTTTTGTTAAGTTTGAGGACTTGAAATAATTTAAGAACAAAGCAACATTCTTATTTATAGAGAAAGATAAATATGGAAATCATGATATCACCGCAACCTCAATAGGGGAGACTTTTGTTTAATTTCTAGACCTACTGACATGCTAATGCTCATAAACAAGAAAGGAGCTTAAATCTGTTACTGTCTCTATACTCATCTCTATACTTAAAAAATTTTTATTTTATTCAAGTATAGTTGACTTATAGTGCTGTATTAGTTTCTGCTGTTTCTTTTTCGTATGCTTGGAGTGGAGACGGGAGATTTTCATCTTCCTGGCCCCAAATGAAAAGCTTCTCTTGATGTGAAAACTTTTAGGTTCAAATGAAGATGATGGTAACGGCTCATATTTACATCATGTCGGTCACTGTTCCAAGTACTTTACATATATTAACTCATAAACCCTCTAAACCCTAGGAGGCGATTGTTATTATTATTCCAATTTACAGATGAGAAAACTGAGGCACAGAGAAGCTACTGCCCAGAGTCGTGTGATCTGAATGTAGGATCTGGAGCCTGACTCCAGAATTCAGGCTCTGAAACCCAACGGACTCTAGTTTGTCAGGACAAACCTCGGAGGGCAGAGGTATGCTGGACACACAAGAAAACAAAGATGTACAGTTAAAAACTGAACTTGTGGGCTTCCCTGGTGGCTCGGTGTTTAAGAAATCCACCCGCCAATGGAGGAGACGGGTTCAATCCCTGGTCCAGGAAGATCTCACATGCTGTGAAGCAGCTAAGCCCGTGGGCCACAGCTGCTGAGTCTGTGCTCTAGAGGCTGAAAACTGCAACTACTGAAGCCTGAGCGCCCGAGAGACCACCCTCCAGCACAAGGGAAACCATGGCAGTGAGGAGCCTTGAGTACTGCAATGAAGAGGAGCCCCTGCTCTCTGCAAACAGCAATGAAGACCCAGCGCGCACACACCCAACTGAACTCCTCCTCCCGCCCAGCACCCCACTGAGCGTGGGGGCCGAATACTGCCCGATACTCCATAACCTCCAGTTCAAGTGCGAGATTTCTCCAGACTTGGCCATATTTTAAAAATACGGCTAGTGAAACAGCATTCTGCTAGATAACTTATAACGATGAAAAGCTACTCTCGGAAAGTGAGAATTCCACTCAGCTCCGGATGCCTCACTGTTGGCATGATGAACAGACACAAAGAAGCTGAGCAGGTTCTTGGTTTTTCCAAAGCCCAGACCTCCAGCGTCTGAGAAGGGACAGGACGCCCAAGGCTTGTGTTGACCCCACAGGCGACGGCAGGCCCCACAGGCCAAGAGGCTCAACACAAGTTCCCCCAAAACAGAAAACTCACTCAACTGTGTGCGCTAAATAGGGCTCAGGGCCTAGACCTGGCAGGACAACACTACAAAAGAAAATGGCAGGCTAATTTTGTTTGGAACAGAGTTGGACATGACTGACGCGACTTAGAAGCAGCAGCAGCAGCAGATCTGAAATTCCACTCAGCAAACAAAACACAGCACCAGATCAAAAGCTAATTGTTCCCTCTGATCTAGGAGGGGTCGCCGGGGGAATTCACATGAGCTCAACACGCAGGAAAGCTGAACAAAATGCTGCACAGGATAGTAAAAGCTGTGGATTATTTCCGCAGATGCCAAGGAGGCACTCAATAAATTTAATTTATGGCAAATTCCTGATGAAGAATGCTGTCCACATGCCCAAAGAACAGATGATGACAACCCTCTTCAAAACGGTGAAAACCAGAGACCAAAAATATTTTCAGTAGAAAAATGCTAGAAAGCTAAGTAATATGAGTAAAAAAAAAAGCATGAAGCATATAGAAAAGGGGTGAATATAAAAGATGTTAAAAACTGCTTGTAAATGATACCATTGCAAAATCCAAGGAAATCAGTAAGTCAATCAGTATAGCAAAATTAAGAAGTCAATCAGTACAGCAAAGTTACAAGGCATAGAAAAAAGCCCTCCAAACTAAATGCAGGGAAAATATATGAAAAATGAAACTCCATTCACAGTCCTGATTAAGAACATCAAACAGTCAATTATACGTTTGGCAAAAGCCACATGAGATGTAGCTGAAGAAAATTCTGGAATGCCAGCTGCAAAGGACTAGATCCTGCAGAAGGCAGTCTCTATTCCTGTCTGGAGACCCAAGATACAAAGAAAGCAGACTCTTGAGACTGGCAGGCAGATTTAATATTACCAAGAATTCGCTAACAATATCTGGAAGGCTCTATGAATAAATCTAGTCATAATTTCTAAATGCAGGGGTGGAGTTGATAATAAAAGATAAAGGGCATTTATCAGAATTCAAAACATTAACCATGCCAGCAAGCATTAAGGTGTGTCCCGCCACCCATGGAGGCTATGGAGGCTGTTTTCATAGGGTACAGGGGGTAACCTGAATCCCATAAAGACCCACGCCCATCATAACAAGGGATCTTGGGTAGAGGAGGCTTCCTCCAGGGGAAACAGCAGCCAAAGGAATGGATGGGACACATCTAGAACTTCATGCCTTGATTCTGCTTTGCGGTAGACCCAGCCTGGGAAGTCTTGCTGCCCTAATTCAGGGCACTCATTGGCTTGTTGTTGTTCAGTTGCTAAGTCATGTCTGACTCTTTGTGACCTCATGGACTGCAGCACGCTAGGCTCCTCTGTTCTCCACTACTCCCAGACTTTGCTCAAATTCATGTCCACTGAGTCAGTGATGCTATCTAACAACCTCATCCTCTGTCGTCCCCTTTTCCTCCTGCCCTCAATCGTTGCCAGCATCAGGGTCTTTTCCAATCAATTGGCTCTTGGCATCAGGTGGCCAAAGTATAGGAACTTCAGCTTCAGCATCAATCCTTCCAATGAATATTCAGGACTGATTCCCTTTAGGATGGACTGGTTGGATCTCCTTGCTGTCCAAGGGACTCTCAAGTCTTCTCCAACACCACAGTTCAAAAGCATCGATTCTTTGGTGCTCAGACTTCTTTATGGTACAGCTCTCACATCTGTTCATGACTCCTGGAAAAAACGACAGTTCTGACTAGACGGACCTTTGTCAGCAAAGTATGTCTCTGCTTTTTAATATGCTATCTAGGTTTATCATAGCTTTTCTTCCAAAGAGCAAGCGTCTTCTAATTTTGTGGCCTGTGGTGATTTTGGAGCCCAAGAAAATAAAATCTGTCACTGTTTCCACTTTTTCCCCTTCTGTTTGCAATGAAGTGATATACAGCCTTGTCATACTCCTTTCCCAACTTGGAAGCAGTCTGTTGTTCCATGTCCAGTTCTAACTGTTGCTTCTTGATCTGCACACAGGTTTCTCAGAAGATAGCTAAGGTGGTCTAGTATTCCCATCTCTTTAAAATTTTTCCAGTTTGTTGTGATCCACATAGTCACAAGCTTTAGCATAGTCAATGAAGCAGAAGTAGATGTTTTTCTGGAATTCTTTTGCTTTCTCTATGATCCGACAGATGTTGGCAATTTGATTTCTAGTCACTCTGCCTTTTCTAAATCCAGCGTATACATCTGAAAGTTCTTGGTTCATATACTGCTGAAGCCTAGCTGGAAGGATCCTGAGCATAACCTTGCTAGCATGTGGAATGAGGCAACTGTACAGTAGCTGAAACATTCTTTGGGATTGGAATGAAAACTGATCTTTTCTAGTCCTGTGGCCACTGCTGAATTTTTCAAATTTGCTGGCATATTGAGTGCAGCACTTTCACAGCATCATCTTTTAGCATTTGAAATAGCTCAGCTGGAATTCCATCACCTCCACTAGCTTTGTTTGTAGTAATGCTTCACAAAGCCCACTTCACACTCCAGGATGTCTGGCTCTAGGTGAGTGACCACCCCGTTGTGGTTATCTGGGTCATTAAGATCTTTTTTGTACAGTTCTTCTGTGTATTCTTGCCACTTAATCTCTTCAGCTTCGTTAGGTCCTGACTGTTTCTGTCCTTTATCGAGCCCATCTTTGCATAAAACGTTCCCTTGGTATCTCTAATTTTCTTGAAGAGATCTTTGGCATTACCCAGGGTCACAGAGGCAGGACTCCTTCCAGGGCCAGAGCAGAGCTGACTCCTATCTGGAACTTCTGGCCAAAGACCTTACTGGGGGCTTGAGCCTTCCATGTCCTGGCATTTGGGCTGCACGCTCTTTCTTCCTCACCTGCTGTTTTTCAGGGAACCCTTGTTGGAGAGACCAGGCAAGGTTGTTGATTGACAGGGAAATATTAAGTATCAAGAGCTGTGACAGCTTGCAACCCTACATCCTTACTGTTTCCCGTGGAGACTGGCTTCCGTGTTCCAGTCTCCCCGCTGCCCCTTCCCTGCTGGCTACAACCTGGACCCCCATCCTGGGTAGCCCCCACTTCCCTTGCAGCCCCAGTCCAGTCTGACCCCCACCCTGCCTTGAGCTCAAAGTCTCAGCATCCTTCCACTGAGCCAGCGCCCGGGAAGACGACCTGAAGCAAGGAAGGGGGCGAGATGCTGTTTTAATTACTGAGACCATTACTGAGATGTAAGTCACATCACAAATTCACCCTCTGAAGTGCATAAATCAGTGGTTTTCATCCACAGAGTTGTGCACCCTTCACCACCTTTCTCTGATTTCAGAACATTTTCGTCACTCCAAACAGAAACCCCCATGCCTGGGAGCAGTCACTCCCTATTTGCCATTATCCCCCAATCCTCCCAGGCCCTGGAAACCACTCATCTAATCTGTCTCTATTTACCTGCCTATTCTGGACATTTCACCTAAGTGGAATCATATAACAGGTGGCCCTGGGTGATTCACTCCTCCCACTCAGCGTAATGTTTCCAGGGCCCACTGTGTTGGGGTGTGTACCGTTACCTCATTTTGCTTTATTGACCAATAATGTTCCATTGCGGGGATAGCCCACATTCTGTTTATCTGCTCCTCAGTTCAGGGACATACCGAGACTTTCTGCTGTTTGGGTCTGTGGAGTGACGCTGCTCTGAGCATCCCTGTACAAGCTGTTGTGTGGACCTGCGTTCTCGTTTCTCTGGGGTATGGCAAGGTGGGTTTTAAACGTGTGAGTGCTCTGAGTTTAAAAGCAGAACCTGTCTCCCGAGGTAGTTGGTCTCAGGAGGGTCACTTAACCTCATGTCTTCACTTCCTGAAGTGGCAAATCTGGATAATGACACCTGCCCTGGACTCCCCACAGGATTACCGAGGAGTGGGATAACAGATGTGAAAGTGTTCCTGAAATCTTAAATGTGCCTTGTAAAGAGAAGGCAGTATTTTATTCATGGGACCACTTAGAATTTTTTTTAAAGTCCTTGATTGGTTTCAGACTTCGGTATATGACCTAGAAACGTTACAGATACTGAAGTCAGGAGGATCATGGGTGCAAAAGACTGAATATGACGGCTGAGAGAGACCAGATGGTTACTTCTGCAGCTTGGCAGTTTTCCTATGACTGGGGGATCGTGAGGTGCCTGGGTTGGGGGGAAGGGAAGAAAAAGACTTGAATATTCAGACACACCATGTGCTTGGGTAGAAAAATCTACATCTTGCAAAATGGGGATTTTCAAGTTATTTTATACATGATAAGCTTTAAAATTTTTCAAATTTTCCTATCTAGTTGTTTGTACTCTTTCAGGAATATTCCTTAGCCTTCTTGCTCGAAAGGAGGCCTAAAGTGAAAGAAAGTGAAAGTCTTAAGTCACTCAGTCATGTCTGACTCTTTGCCACCCCATGGACTATAGTCCGCCAGGCTCCCCTGTCCATGGAATTCTTCCAGCAAGAATACTGGAGTGGGTAGCCTTTTCTTCTCCAAGGTAAGGGAGGCTTTCCCTCCCTTAAAGGACACAGCTTTTCCTGTGACCCTACTTTGTCTCAGAGCCCTCTGATCATGGCAGGGAATATGGCCAAGTCCTTGCTCCTCACTCAATTTCCAGACCATTCTTCTTCATTCCTTCTTACACTAATTCTGAAACTCATTTCATCATATAGTATCACCCACGGCCCTTCAGTGTCACCATCATCTACCATTTGCATCATCTTTCCATGCCCCACCAGGACATCTACCTTCCAAACGGAATCTCTACCAACAGCCTCTACCCTGCCTTCTCAGTTCAGTTTAGTTCAGTTGCTCAGTCATGTCCGACTCTTTGCAACCCCATGAACTGCAGCACGCCAAGCCTCCCTGTCCATCGCCAAACCCCGGAGTTTACCCAAACCCATGTCCATTGTGTCGGTGATGCCATCCAACCATCTCATCCTCTGTCATCCCCTTCTCCTCCTGCCTTTAATCTTTCCCAGCATCAGGGTCTTTTCCAGTGAGTCAGTTCTTCCCATCAGGTGGTCAAAGGATTGGAGTTTCAGCTTCAGCATCAGACCTTCCAATGAATATTCAGGACTTATTTCCTTTAGAATGGACTGGTTGGATCTCCTTGCAGTCCAAGGGACTCTCAATAGTCTTCTCCAACACCACAGTTCAAAAGCATCAATTCTTCAGCACTCAACTTTCTGCCTTCTCATCTTCCTGCAATAAAGGACTTGAGCTCCTCTCTCTGCATGCTGGGGCCCGTGCCCTTGCTAGCAAGGACGTCACCCCACTTCTCCTTCCTCCTCTCATTTCACCCCACTTCCTTTATGCTGGCCATTCCCTTCAACAAACAAACAGGTTATTGTTTCCTATCTTTAAATCTGTCTCTGGACCCCATTTCCCCTGCCAACAGCTACAGCAAAACGCCTTTAAAAATGCAGCCTTGCACCGTCTACAGTTTCTCCCCTCTTCCTCTCGCCTACATTCACTTGAGTCCATCTTTCTACTCCATCTCCCCCATGAAGATCAAGGCCACCATGGAACTCCACACTGCTAACCCCCTGGTCAATTCTCAGCTTTCTTCTGGACTGTCTCGGCAGCCTCTGACAGAGTCTGTTACTCCATCCTCCGAGAAACTTTACATTTATTTTCCTCCTGGCTTCCAGGGTTCCAGAATCATGTTTCTTCCTCAACAATCATGCCTGTAACTCCTCTGCTGGTTTCTCATCCCTCATCTCTTGCCATTGGATGATGAAGTCTGAGTCCTTGAACCTGCTCTCTCTTCTGTCTACACTCATCTCCTGTCTCAGGAAAATCATCTATGCCAACAGCTATAGAATTTATATTTCATACACAGACCTCTCGTCTGAACTCAAGTCAGCTGCCTGCTTATGCCCACTGGATGTCCAATGGGCATCTCCAACTCAACATCCCGGAAAATGAACTGCGGATCTCCCTACCTGCAAAACTCCGCAAGCCCTCAGTCTCACACTTTTCTTTTCTGACCTGGAAAACAGGGCTACTGAAGCTAGAAATCAGGCAGGAGCTGCAGTGCTTTTGGCATCATGTTCCTGCTGTATACAAACTCCTTAGCCTCTGTGTGCCTGAGTCCTCAACTGTAAAATGGAAATAATAATACCAACAGCTTCGACGTTGCAGGAGAGTCATGAGTTATTATATGTCGAGTGCCTGCAGAGTCAGCACTGTAACAAGTGTTTGAGATGACCACTCTTCAATAACTGCTGGTCTACTGCTCTGTCACTGGCACATCGCTGGGTGAACACGCTTTGATGCCACTGCCTCCTGACTGGGGTTTCTTGCTGGAAAGCGAAGTGGTACAATAAAGCCTCCTCAAGATCTTTCTTAACTTAAATATAGGGGCCAGGGTGTTTTCACAAAGCAATGAACATTGCTGGGAAGGATTAAGAAAAAAGCGAATGATGAACGGAACGCAGGCACCGCTTCCTCAAAAATAAGTCCACAAGACTTATGCGGGCGTAGAGTAAGCATTATATCTGGAGGAGCTCTTCTCTGCTGGGGCCAGGGGGAGCGCGAGGGGAGTTGGAGCACCCGGGGAAAAGGCATGCCCTGTCCGCAGAAGCTGACAGCCTGTGCTGAGGTGTCCCTTTATTTGTTAAAACTGCAAAAAGAGGAGGTGTAGGAGAAAAGAAAAGGAAAAGGAGCAGAGCAAGCTATCTTTGGGGCCGAGGAAGCCCACTCCGCGGCTGCAGCAGGACAGCCCCTCACTTACGCGTTCGACATGTCGGCTGCTTTCCCTCTTTGCCTCGCCTGCCGGGAAGCTCTTCTGTCCTCGTCCTCCGACGCGCGGCTGGCTGGGGGAAGGTGCTTCCGAGGGAAGGACTGGGAATGGGGCTATCCTCTGCCTTCGGGTAGAGAAAGGCGGTAGGAAGGGAATGCCTACAGTCTCCAAGAGGGGGGATTCCAGAGCCTTCCTTGAGGAGGCTCGGGAACTTGACTCCGGCCACCCGGCGAGATGCGCGAGGCGGAACCTAGCAACGTCGACGCTACGCCTGCGCAGTACGCAGTGCGGGGAGGGGGGCGGTCCGCTCTGCCGGCGTCCGCCCCGCCCCCCCTGCGCGCTACGCGCCTGCGCGCCGCCTGCTGTTTCCCTGGCAACCGCGCGGCGCGGACGCTCCTGCGCCGTTGGTGGATGCGCTGGCGGGAGTCAGCAGCTCTCAGGAGCCGCCGCGGGGAATTGGCTTCTCGCAGGACCCGCGCAGCGTTCCCTTGAGCTGGCCCCACGTCCCACCCACCCGCTCTTTGTTTTCCACGCCAGCGTCCCGCTTTCTCTTTTGCCCATTTTCATCTCCACTTTGAGATACATAGCCTTGGACCTGGTCCTTAATGATAGTAGCCGCAGCCTTCCCATCTGTTAAGTGGAGTAGCAATCTTCGTTCTTTCGAAACCTTACTGGTATCTACCCTGGACGAAGCGCAGACTTCAGTTCTAGGGGTGCAGAGTAGATGCAGAAGCTACCTTTCTTGGGCTTAATGAAAATGGAATAAGGCGACAGTGTGTTGTAAGTGTAAGGTGCCTTGTGGATGTTAGTTTTTAGCAGGTCACTGTGAGTGTTTGGGTTCCTTGTTCTGTCATCACCTTTCGTATCTGTTGAAATTTATATGCAAGCTTTATAGCCTGCAGTACCTACTGGAACATATTCGGAACTAATGCAGCTTAAGTATAAAGAAACATTTCTGAAATGAATGAAGTCTGCAGATCCAAAGTTCTCACTGTGTTCCAGGAAAAACTGACATAGAGCAACCAACACTCAAAATGTCCTGGGTATGTTACTGAACTTCAAGGAGAAGTGGTACAGGGAATCTGGCTGGTCTAGAATTTCTCCATAGTAGCTTTCAATTTCAGATGAAAAGGTAGCGATGTTTCTAAAGTTCCTGGGGGAAAAATGTGAACCAGGATATTTCTACTGGTGGTAGTTAATATTCCAAAATATGAAGGCTCTGGGAAACACAGCATTGTGTAAACTGGCATGTTTTCAAATGCAGGTGATAGGAAACAACTGTGTTAATGTCCAATGGGTTAAGCAATAGGAGAATTTATAATCTCCCTTAACAACAAGGATAGAGCTGAGGCTGTTTTAGAGCTTATTATTCAGTGGCTCAAGGACATCACCAGTCTTTGATGGTCTTTCCATCTTTTGGAGCGGTCAGTCACCCTTAGGATGCTGGGTGCCTTCCCTCTGCAGTGGCTCTAGGTGTTAACAGCCTCTGCAACATCTTAAGATAGAAAAGGACCAGCTGAGAACTGTGACCTCCATTATTGTGGTAGAGTAGGCAGCACTTACCTGCATTAAGAGAGTGGTAGATAGTAGACGAACTGTCTCAAGAAGTGTAGGCAACATTCCATATGTGCCACAGCCCATGAGCTTTTCTAGAATATAAAGCACTTGTTGACAAAATCCAGCAATCAGAAGATATAAGCCTTGTGAAACAGAAGAGCAGGCACTCAGTACAAGAGAGACAAGTTCTCCCAAGCTCCACATACCAGGAGAACAAACATAATCGTTCTTTGATTACACTCCATGAGCTTTGCTTTCTATGCCAGGGACTGTTTAGGACCTGACATATATTTATTCTTTAAATCTTCCTACTAATGTCATGAGTCGAGGAATATTTTCATCCCCATTTCACACATGTGGAAATTTCCAGGTAGAGGCTCAGGTTAAATCTGTATCCAAGGGCATCCTCCATTTGATGGTAGAGTTGCTATTTGGACCACCTGGTAGTCTCCCTTTAAAGACCACACCCGTAACTGTTATCTTTTTTGTTGGTAGCAACACTTACCTTATTGGATATTTGTTTAAAATTTTGGTTTCCTGTGAGACAAATGTTACTAAAGATAGTATTTCCCAAACCATTTTCCTTTAAGAAAAAAAGTGGCTACTTAACCATGTGGATACTCTAGAAAAGGTGACTTTGTCCTCAGTAGTTAATTATGCAGCTTCCTGATCACACCACCAGGTCTCTGAACAAATTCTTGGTCCCCTGGATATATATGAAGTCATTTGGATAAACACTGATTGATTCCCATTCTGTATTTATTTTCTTGGGCTCCAAAATCAGTACTGATGGTGACTGTAGCCATGAAGTTTAAAAGATGCTTGTTCCTTGGAAGAAAAGCTATGACCAATCTAGACAGCATATTAAAAATCAGAGACATTACTTTGCCTGCAAAGGTCCATCTAGTCAAAACTATGATTTTCCCAGTAGTCATGTATGGATGTAAGAGTTGGACCATAAAGAAGTCCGTGCGGAAGAATTGATGCTTTTGAACTGTGGTGTTGGAGAAGACTCTTGAGAGTCCCTTGGACTGTAAGGAGATCCAACCAGTCCATCCTAAAGGAGATCAGTCCTGAATATTCATTGGAAGGACTGATGCTGAAGCTGAAGCTCCAATCCTTTGACTACCTGATGGGAAGAACTGACTCATTGGAAAAAACCCTGATGCTGGGAAAGATCAAAGGCAGGAGGAGAAGGGGATGGCAGAGGATGAGATGGTTGGATGGCATCATTGACTTGATGGACATGAGTTTGAGAAAGCTCCAGGAGACAGTGAAGTACTAGGAAGCCTGGTGTGCTGCAGTCCATGGGGTTGCAAATGGTTGGATACGACTGAGCAACTGAACAGCAATTCTGTTCCAAGCACAATGGTTCTCAGTGTGCAACGGGAAGAGATCAGTCTGATACGAATGAATCCTGTCTTCCAGGAGCAGAGGCAGTAGTGACCCAGGGCAATGATAATCCCAGGCTTCCTCATCCTGGGAACATTCCTGGAGGAATGACAGGCCCAGAAGAGCCATTGGCACTTGTCTGATTTACTTCTGTCTCAGATACTTCAGGCCCTCAGGACATTTCGGTTTTTTGAGCATCCCTTCCTGCCCACACTCTGGCAGAGAGAGGGACCTCTGGCCTCTTGAGGAAGTCCAGTTGCCTTGGGACAACTCTCACTGTTAATCTTGGCTTTTCCATCAAAGCTCTAGGGCAAACAGAACAGCCCTCTTCTTACAGGAGCATCCTTTTAAATGTTTAAACCCATTTAAATGTTTGCTCCCCGCAGGTCTTCTTAATTACAAGGTTCAGTTCAGTTCAGTTCAGTCACTCTTTGCGACCCCATGGACTGCAGCACACCCGATCCAGTTCTTCAACACCGGTTCCCTTGCCATCAAGCACTCTGTCTCTCTGTTCACTGTCAGTGTGCTTTAGACGTAGACCAGTGGATCAGAACCTTCCAGGTGCGGGCTGGTAGGTGCTCCATTGGGCAGCAGCAGGGGCCCCACACTGGCCTTCGCCCCTTCCGTCTGTTGTTGGGCAGCCACAGCAAGCAAACCTCTAAATCGCCCCAGAGTTCGCCTGCTGAGCCCCTGCTGTCATTCGGCATGCTCACCATCCCAGCCAGGTCCTTGTCTTTTCTCAGATTTGATCCAGACCCTCGATGAGAATGTTCCCTGAGAGAAAGCTGGAGAGCCTGACAGCACAGCCCTAGCAGTGTGTGTACGTGAGCATCCGTCTGACACGGTATCCCCCTCCCCTGCCATCGTATCATCTCTTTGTCCTCAGTCCGTGAGACAGAGATGCAGTCCAGTTTGTCACCAGTACAGAGCTCTCTCTCTCTCTACAGCTTTGTCCTTGTCCACGAGGCTGGTCACTATGGAAACTGAAAATTCAGACCATCTTGAGTGCTTTGCTGTAGAGAACCTACTTGTCCCTGCTTCCAAGAACCCACAAATTGGTTTTTTTTTCCACTTTTTTTTAAATTGAAGAGTATTTGCTTTATAGAACTTTGTGGTCTTCTGTCAGACATCAACATGAATCAGCCATAGGTACACCCATGTCCCCTCCCTCCCATCTCCCTCCCCATCCCACCCTTCTAGATTGTCACAGAGCCCCTGTTTGAGTTCCCTGAGTCATACAGCAAATTCCCTTCGGCTAGCTCTTTTGCATATGGTAATATAAGTTTCCATGTTACTCTCTGCATACATCTCACCCTCTCCTCCCCTCTCCCCATGTCCATATGTCTATTCTCTGTCTGTTTCTCCATTGCGGCCCTGAAAATAAACTCTTCAGTACCACCTTTCTAAATTCCATATATATGTGTCAGTATATGATATTTATATTTCTCTTTCTGACTTACCTTGCTCTGTATAGTAGGCTCTGGTTCATCCACCTCAGTAGAACTGACTCAAATGCAAATCGTTTTAATGACCTGTTCCGGATCCACTATGAAGTTCGCTAAACCAGAACCTAACCTGCTTTTCTTTTCTGAAACCCCAGTCCCCGAGAGCCTCTACTCTGAACCCTGCTTTCCAGTACAGCATGGTGCTTCAGCCAGCCCGGGGACCTGGCCCCTTACACGTGAGTCTCCTGAGAAGCCGCGCCAGAGTTAAAACAGCCCAGAGCAGCTCCACCATCCCTGACACCTCTGTCCTCCCTAGTCCATCCGAGTCCTTTCCTGTTAGAGTCTCTCTTCTGGCAGGATAATACCAAGTTCATTTTGTTTAGTGGCCATACTCTCTGCTTCCCTGGACATCTGGCACCCTAATCATTATTCTGACTCACCTTTCTGTAATTTCCTCTAAATCGACCCCAGAGGCTCAGATGGTAAAGAATCTGCCTGCAGTGCAGGAGACCTGGGTTTGATCCCTGGGTTGGGAGGATCCCCCAGAGAAGGGGATGGAAATCCACTCTAGTATTCTTGCCTGGAGAATTCCACAGAAAGAGGAGCTTGGTGGACTACAGTCCATGGGGTCACAAGGAGTCAGACAAGACTGAGCAACTAACACACACATTTCATCTAGAATGAAAATGCCTTTTTGCACAGCCTCATAATCTGACGGCCAGCTCTCTGGGAAAAGTCATCATTCTCTGATATGTGTGACATCACTGGAAAGCTGTTTATTGATACCCCTTATACACAGAGCTCAGCCCTCAACGCTGTGCAGCCGACAACGATGACTGGGGAATTCTGCCTTCCCAGAGGATAGGAGCGGAGAGGAGAGACAGGTCGGATGATTAAATGCCCCGGTGCAAAGTCACCTGAGAGTTTAGAAGAGAGAGGGATCACCATGCCCTTGGGGAAGGAGAAGGGGTGATGTGGTATGTGGAATTTCTACTGGCTTTGACCCGAGGAAACGTAACATTCCAGGCAAAGGAAACAACATGGGCAAAGACTTAAAAGCAGAAGTGTGGGGAGTTGTTTATCTGATGGTCTCCATTTCGATCTGATCTGGGAACGAGCTTGACATCCTAGCATGAGGCCAGATGGTGTCTGTGCTCAGTAGCTGCCAGAAAAGTTTGGACTGAACTCTATGGACCAGGCAGGTCCACTTGGGCAGAGGGTGGACATGATCATGGGGCAGCGAGACCAGTGAGAAGTCGAGAAGTACAGATGAGAGGTTGAATGAGATGGGGTATAAATACAGGGGAACAGCATTGAGCCATAAAGAGACCAACCTTCTGATGTGTGTCTTAATGTGGATGAACCTTGAAATAAGCCAGATACAAAAGGACAGATATCGTATGAGTTTGTTTAATGTGAAATATCTAGAATAGGCACGTTTATAGAGACAAAAAGTAGTTTAGCAGTTCCCAGGGGCTGGAGGGGAAGGAGGGGCGGAGAGTTGTTGCTGAATGAGTACAGAGTTTCTGTCTGGGTGATGAACGACTTTGGAAATAGCGCTGATGTTTGTGGACCGTTGTGAGCGCAGTTAATGCCACCAAACTGCACACTTAAAACTGGTTTAAATGGCCAGTTGTGTGCCATGTATGTGATGGAGTCTGGCCTGTGAAGGGTCAGTGGAGTTGCCAGCACACGCAATTGGGGTAAGTCTCTCTGTAACCCACAGCACGCCTGTACCACAGGTGTACCGGGGAGACGGCACGTCCACCTCTAGGGACCAGCACACCTGCATGCCTCTCAGCAGGGAGCGACCCAGGGTCACACTGTGTCTCTTCCATCCTTTGCACAATTACAGATTTCCCCCAAAGCCCCCAGCATAAGGATCATGCTTATTAGTCTGTAAGACACAGGGTATCACTTTTTTTCCTTTAATACTTTATTTGTAAGTTTATTTTTTGTCAGCCCCACGCAGCATGTGGGATCCTAGTTCCCTGGCCAGAGATTGAACCTGTGCCCCCTGCATTAGAAGCCTGGAGTCTTTACTGCGCCACCTTGGAAGTCCCTCCTCTAATGCTGTAATAACTCCACTGATGCTCAAAAATAGGTTAAAGTGTAATCAGGCAAACTGTAAGCTTGTAGTTCATTTGAAAATAGGAGCTGGGTGCTTTATGACCATGAATGGAATTGCAGGCAAAGGGAACATCAGACACCCCGTCCCAGCCCTTCCATTTTCTGCCAGGGTGACTTGAAGCAGCCCGGGGAACATTTCTGAACCTCGGGGGGAACATTTCTGAACCTCGGTGAGAACAGACCTCCCCTGTCCCTACCACCTCGCATCCTTGAAAGCCTGAGGTGGGCTTCCTCCTTCAATGTCTTTGAATTGCCTTGAGCTGGAAAACTGGATGTTACGGCCCTGTGTACTTAAGCTCTGGAGGTTTAGTTCATGACGTTGTCCTGAAAACTCAGTACTGGAGCCTTGTTGACAGTTTTCACCACTTCCCTCACGCAGTGCATGGGACAGGACTTTCAGAGGCGGCATTCCTTAGCCCCGAGGGCAGCTGCTATGCAGGTTGTCCATGGAGTTTGGGGAGTGATGGCTGGGGTCCCTCCCTGGCTTAATGGGCTTTGAAGTGGAATGGACCTTGCTTCAGCTCCCATGTGTTCCTCAGATGGGTCTGCAGAGCAGCAAGCAGAGGAAACAGGAGGGAGACGTGAAAGGCCTCAAGTTCAGCTGGAATTTGACAGTCTTCTCCCAGCTGTAAGGAGCATTTTCTATGTTTCTAACTACAAAATGTCATTCCACACAAGTGCGTGTCGAGTTGCTTTCAGCCGTGTCTGATTCCTGGTTACCCTGTGGACCACAGCCCACCAGGCTCCTCTGTCCATGGGATCCTCCACGCAAGAATTCTGGAGTGGATTGCTATGCCCTTCTCTGGAGGATCTTCCCGACCCTGGGGTCAAACCCATGTCTCTTCCGCCTCCTGCATTGGCAAGAGGGCTCTCTACCCCTAGTGCCACCTGGGATGTTTTGAAATATCAGATGTTAAACTCTCTGCTATAACACGCTCTTGCATCTGACGTTATATCTGTACAAAAGAAAACTGATAACATGCTAATTTGTTATGTTTATTTACATAACTGGAAATGAATTAAGCATGGGTTTCATCAGTTCATAATTAGTAAAGTAAGCTTTGATAGATTGCTGGTGTTCTAATATTCCTTGTCTTGACTCTTTCTGACATCCCCTAATGTCTATGAATGTTATAATTTGTAAGCGGGACAGTTCCACTTACCTCCAAGGATTTTGCAGAAGATTAGGTGAATAATGTAGGTAAAGTACTTGGCGCAAATTAGAACCACGTGCTGTGGTGTGTATCAGCTGGTTCCTTAAGGTCCTAGGAGAGTCTGGGTGTCTGCTCAAATTCCCTAAGTCAGCTAGCAGTAGTCCTCATTTGGGGGTTCACAGAAATCTTGGATCTGCTCCATATGAGAGGCTCAGTGTATATACCAGCTTCACCACAGTGATAATTTCAAATTTCTCCATCCGCTGAAATCGACATTCCCAAACAGAAGATATTTTGGTTGTGACTCTTGGCTTCCCTCCAGTCCATTAAATCACATGTCAAAGGATGTTTTGGACTGGAAATGTCTTATTTGATACATTTTATTGAGACTTTGTTAGTAAACTGATTTAAAAGGGATGTGAGCAATCTGAAAGTTACTTTCTGGATGAGATTCCAAAGATAACAGAATCTGCAAACACCAAAGCTATTTTACGTCAAATAAACATCACTTCCACCAGGAAATGAGTGTAACTGTGTGTGTGTTTCTTATAAGCTGCCTTTATTATCTATAAATAAAACTGCCCCATGTGAGAAGAAAATAAAAAGGAACTAGTCAGAAGCAGGATGTTTTTTAATTTATCATTGTCCTGCTTTGTTTCACACACATCGGGGCAGCTTTTGTAACCCAGGTGCAAAGGAGGTCGCTTCTCATTGTTTTAACACCTGCTATCTTTTAAAATGAGCACGATTTCCACAGGCCCATTGAGAAATTCACCCCTAAACCTTCCTCCACGACTGCCCTCTCCTACATTTTGGTACCACTTCTGAATAACCAGCACGGTGTCTGTACAGTTTCTGTTTTGTTTTGTTTCCAGTCGCCTCTCATATGTGTTCCCTCCTCTTGTGCTATTTTGCGCTCACAATGCTTATAATGAAACAATAGTTCTTGGTACCTCGGGAGAGCTGATTACAAGTAACAGCTGCATTGTTCATAAAACAGAAGTGATACATTAATGAGGCTTATTTATTTAAAGACTTGAATTGCCAGTGGCCCTGACGACTACAGCTGTAAGATGAAGATTAGCAACAGAGAAAACATCTACTTAATCTATTAACTTGCCATAATACTCTGCCAGACTTCATAGGAATATAATCTTGGTTTTCAAAAATCAGGCAGGAGGCTGGTAAGAATTTTATATGTACATTTCTTCCTCCATCCATCTTCCAGACTCAGAGATGTAGAGAGCAAGTTAGTGGTTACCAGTAGGGGCGGGAAGGTGAGAGGGACAAGATAGGGGGAGGGGGTAGTAAGAAGTACAAATTATTTCTCATAAAAGAAGCTGCAGGGATATATTGTACAACACAGGGAATATAGCCAATATTTTATAACAACTGTAATTGGAGTATAGCTTTGAAAAATTGCGAATCACTATACACCCGTATTGAGTACTTCAAAGCAGTGGTCCCCAAACTCTTTGGCACTAGGGACAAGCTTTGTGGAAGATGATTTTTCCACAGGCCAGGGAGGGGTGCTTTGGGGATGATTCAACAAATATAATTGTTGTGCACTTTATTTCTGTTATTATTACATCTGCTGCACCCCAGATCATCAGGTGTTACAGCCCAGAGATTGGGTACTTGGAGTGGAGTGAAAGTCACTCAGTTGTGGCTGACTCTTTGTGACTCCATGGACTAGAGTCCATGGAATTCCCCAGGCCAGAATACTGGAGTGGGCAGCCTTTCCCTTCTCCAGGGGATCTTCCCACCTCAGGGATCAAACCCAGGTCTCCCGCATTGCAGGTGGATTCTTTACCAGATGAGCCACAAGGGAAGCCCAAGAAAACTGGAGTGGGTAAGCTTATCCCTTCTCCAGCAGATCTTCCCGACTCAGGAATCAAACCGGGGTCTCCTGCATTGCAGGCAGATTCTTTACCAACTGAGCTAACAAGTACCCCTGCTTTAATGTATAATAAGTGCCCCAAACTGTGAAACTCTTTAAGCACCCAGCTCATTTTCTCAGCTTGCAAATACAAGCTGAGGAAGATCAAGATGCAGAAGAAAAGCTGAATTCTAGAAGCATCCCCGAGGCCTTCCTAATCTTACTCTGAGTCTGCTTGGTACGACCTAACATGGAAGGTTCATTTTTCCCTAATAAAGGAAGACTTTATATGTACGATGGAATTATACAGTGATGCATAATAGCTTTGACCGACTGTGTGTGTGTGAGTTTTGCTCAACTTGTTGCATGGAGGTGAGGTTTGTTTCCACGACTGAATAGCCTCCCATTGTATGAACAGACTTCAGTTTTTTATCCATTCTACCTGTGATGGACAGTTGGGGTGCTCCCAGGCTAGGGTTATTACAGATAATGCTGTAATCAAGTTCCTGTGTATCTCTTACTGTGTGTGTATGCCTATCTCTTGCAGGGTCATGGGGTATGTATATGTTTAACCTCAGTAGATGGGGTTTCCCAGGTGACTCAGAATCTACCTCCCATGCAGGAGACACAGGAGATGCAGGTTTGATCCCTGTGTTGGGAAGATCCCCTGGAGAAGGGAGTGGCAACGCACCACTACAGCATTCTTGCCTGGAGAACCCCATGGACAGAGGAGCCTGGCGGGCTGCAACCCAGGGGATCACAGAGAGTTGGACATGACTGAGGATGCAAGGACAATCTCAGCAGATACTGTCAAAAAGTTTTCCGAAGTCACTGTAGCGATACCTTCTTCATTTCTACAATAAGTGTTCTGATTGCTCTACATGTTTACCAATACTTGGTATTTTCTGTCCTTGTGGTTTTAATTTGCATTTTTCCTAACAAATACTGGTCCTGAGTACCCTTTCATATGCCTCTTTGGCAATTTGAGCATTTCTTGGGAGTGAAGTGCCTTTGGAAGTCTTTCATCAACTTTCATTGAATTTTCTGTCTTTTTCTTATTAATTTGTAGAAGACTATGATGTATTCTGACAAGTCTATGTTGAATATATTTGTTGAAAAACAAATCCTGTGGTTTGTCTTTCCTATATCTTAATGATGTCTTCTGATGAACAGGATTTCCTAATTTTAATGAAATCCAATATACCCATCTATTTCTTTATGATTAACGCTGTCTGTGTCCTGTTTAGGAAATTTTTTGTCGACTTCAAGGTAATGAGATTATTCTTCTAGAGTTTTTTTTCTAATATTATCTTATGGATAATGTCAAATTGGAATATTCTTCTAATAATATCTTCTATAAGCTTTTTGTTGCCTTTCACATTTAGATCTATAAAATGTGAAAGAAAAGTAGTGTTTGCCACTCAGTCGTGTGTGACTCTTTGTGAGTGAATGGACTGTAGCCCACCAGGCTCCTCTGTCCATGGAATTCTCCAGGCGAGAATACTGGAGTGGCTTGTCATTTCCTTCTCTAGGGGATCTTTCTAACCCATGGATCGAACCCATGGGTTCGATCTGTATTGCAGGCAGATTTTCTTACCTCATGAGCCACCAGGGAAGCCCTATAAAATGTGAAGTAGGAATTAGTTCTTTTCCTCCACCTGTCCTTCTCTAGTTTCCTTGTGTACTAATAGAAGGGTTTGGTTTTAGGCTATCCAAACTTTTTAAACTTTTGATTCCTCCCAGAAAAGCCTTCCTTTCCCAAGCCTTTTGGTTTAGAGTCATTATCTATGTTCCCCCAAAAAGGCATGAGGATGAACAAGTGAAAATGACGGTGCCCCAGAAGGCTGCAGGTACTGCTCAAAGGATAAAAGGAGCTCCATGTATGACACAGGGAACCCAAAGACAGTGCTTGGTGACAACCAGGAGGGATGGGGTGGGACGAAGGTGGGAAGGGGTTCAGGAGGGCGAGGACACGTATGCCTCTAATTAATATCAGTAAATAAATTAAAAAGAAGAAAAAGAGAAAGGGTTGGGTAGGCTGGATGAGGCCAGGCCTGTTGTTATCTCTGTGTTTTGAGAGAAGCCTGCCTCTCCCTGGCTGGTGGTGTGACACTGAGTGTCTCCAGACCCTGAAAGACTTTCTGGTTTCCTCAGGGTTGGGGCTGGGCATGAAGGCCTGGCCCCCATCTTCCTGTGCTGGCCAGGGGCCGGGTCTGCTGCAGAATGCTGGATGTCTGGCGAGGATAAAATTCTTTCTGCGTGATCAGCAGTCATCAAGGGATTGCCTGGATGAATTAGAAGAGGAGCTGGGCTTGGGTCACCTTTTCTTTTTTGTGTGGGTGTGATTTGGAGGCTATATTACTCTTAAACAAGATGAGAGACTGAAAGTGTTAGCTGCTCACTCGTGTCCGACTCTTTCCAACCCATGGTCTGTACCCCACCAGACTCCTCTGTCCATGGAATTTCCCAGGCAAGAGTACCAGAGTGGGTTACCATTCCCTTTGCCAGGCGATCTTCCCAACCCAGCAATCTAACCGGGACCTCTTGCATTACAGGCAGATTCTTTACCGTCTGAGCCACCAGGGAAGCCCCTGGGTGTAGAAGTCAGGCAGAGGTAGATGGAGAAAAATGATCAGATGTGAACAAAAGGCAAAAAGAAAAAAGTGGCTACAAATCACAGCAGGCAGACCCTACCCTTTGAGCCAGCAGAGAATCCCCGACTGTAAAGAATTTGCTTGTAATACAGGAGACCCAGGTTTGATCCCTGGTCTGGGAAGATCCCCTGGAAAAGGACACGGCAACCCACTCCAATACTCTTGCCTGGAGAATCCCATGGACAGAGGAGCCTGGTGGGCTGCAGTCCATGGGGTCACAAAGAATCAGACGCAACTGAACAGCCAACACAATACAAAGATGTTTAAAAAAGGATACTGGATGCAGACCTACTTTGAAATTTCACAGGGGTAACTAGTGGCCCTTAGGGCTGCCTGCACTAGCCTGGAGCTGCCAACTCCCCAGGCAGAGGTGAATCTAGTTTCCAGGGAGACTTTGGGGTGCAGTGGGCCATTGACAGCCACGTGGCGTGTGACATACCATCAGCATCCACAGGGCTGCTGAAAGCAGCTCCCTGTGGGTTGGCAAGAAGGTTGTTGCTCACAGTATAAAATAAATACCTGTGGTGGAGCCACGTAAAATTTGTTGGATGAAGGAGCTGAGCGGCACGTTGACCTGGTATGAACTTGTAGCAAGCTGAGAGGCATTATTGAAAGTCTTTCTCCTTCTCCAGGCTCAGAGAGGGAAATCTTTGTCTTAAATGTGGGCACACAAGGTATGCTTTCCATAACAATTGTCAACCACATCTCAACTTAGACTAAAAGTTTCCACTTGGGTAGAGTGTTTTTTTCCAAAGTTTAATTATGACAAATCTTATGCAACTAAAAAGGTATAAAGAACTACATAATGAGTACATAGATTTCCACTCCAGAGATTTAAAAAACTACTAATTTAGTTGAAGATCCCGAAGTATCCCTCCCCGATTATCTGCTCTTCCTTTCTTTCTCCCTAGGTATCTGTGAATCTGAATTTCCTGCTTTCTATTCTTGTCCTTTTCTCTACAGTATCCACAAACTTTAGTTTCTCATGAATTTGGATTTTATTTAAATGCTATCATAATGTAGGTATTCTTTGATGACTACCTTTTATCATTCAATACTATGTTGGGAGCTTCATCCAATACTCTAGCTCTGGTTCATTTTTCCTGCTATATAGTCATTGTAAAAATATCTATCTAGCCATTCTTTGTTCATTGGACATTTGGATTTTTTGCAAGTTTTTCTAATACAGGCAATGCTACGACCAACACTGACTGCAGCCCATGAGCCACTGTGTACAAGAATTTTTTCTGATTGAATAAATATACCTGGGAGTAGAGTCCAAGGATGTACCTCTCTTCAACTTAAGAGAATCTGCTCAATTGCTCTACAAAGTATCTACATTGGGTGGGTTTTCTAGATGCTAGACTTAAGACTATGTGTACCCATGAATTCTCACAATGTTGAGTATTTCGAATCTCAAGCTGTTGATCAGACTAGGGCTGCTTTTCATTTGCTCGGTGAAAGAATAACCAAACCATCCATCAGAATGACCATGTTTGTTTTCTTAATGTTGAAGCCTTCTTCCCAGAGAACAAGTTTTTAATTCCCTTTCTTCTCCACCAAGGTGGGACCTTTTACTGGATGATGCCTTCCTGGCCAGCATCACAAATGATCTCGCCCTCCCCTTAACCTCATTCTTCTGTGACCTTCAAAGACCAGGTGAACCCCACCCCTACTTGCCACAAACCTTTCCTACCAGACCAGCCGCAGCAATCTCTGCCTCATCTAAACTCCTGCGCAAGCCGTTGTTTATTTTTTTAGGCTGTAAATGGCAGAGAAACCCACTCCAATGGGCTTAGCGAGAAGCACTGTTTATTGGCTGGCAAACCTGAAAAGCCTTGGGGTTAACACCACCTTCATGCAAAGCTGGATTGAGGCTTGCTTTACTTATTGCAAACACCAGCATCTCATTCTCTCTGACTGAATTCTCAGTCCCTGCCTGGTGGCCTGGGATGGATCACTTCTCTAGATGATCCCAAGACAGCTGTACTTCTGCCTGCATCCAGTAATTTAAAGAGTTATAGGGCCCATAACATTCCCCTCTGGATCACGTCTTCATTTCTCTTTTCGTTTGTACAGGAATGAACAGATCTACATATGGTTGGAAGGTCTGATTATTGGCACATCTTTTCTGTTTTTCTGGGCCTTGGGAAATGCGGTGATGATTTGCTATTAATTACAGAAAGTAATATTGATTGATGGATAATGAGGATTTTTTTCTTTTACTACTGATGGCAAGTTGGATCATCGAGAAAGCAAGGGAATTCCAGAAAAAACATCTACTTCTGCTTCATTGACTACACTAAGGCCTTTGACTGTGTGGATCACAATAAATTGAAAAATTCTTAAAGAGATGGGAATACCAGACCACCTTACCTGTCTCCTGAGAAACCTGAATGCAGGCCAGGAAGCAACAGCTAGAACCAGACATGAAACAATGGACCATGTTAAAACTGGGAAAGGAGTACGTCAAGGCTGTATATTGTCACCCCACTTATTTAACTTCTATGGGCTTCCCAGGTGGCTCAGTGGAAAAAAACCTGCCTGCCAACGCAGGAGACATGGAAAACATGGGTTTGATCCCTGGGCTGGGGAAGCTCCCTGGAGAAAGAAATGGCAACCCATTCTGATATTCTTGCCTGTAGAATTCCATGGACAGAGGAGCTTGGTGGGCTATAGTCCATGAAGTTACAAGAGTCAGACACAACTCAGCGATTGAGCTTGCTTGCATGCCTGCAGAGTACATGATGTGAAATGCTGGGCTAGATGACTCACAAGCTGGAATCAAGATTCCTGGGAGAAATATCAGCAACCTCAGATATACAGATGACACTACTCTAATGGCAGAAAGCAAAGAGGAACTAAAGAGACTCTTGATGGAGGTGAAAGGGGAGAGTGAAAAAGCTGGCTTAAAACTCAGCATTCAAAAAACTAAGATCATGGCATCTGGTCCCATTCACTTCATGACAAATAGATGGGGTAACAATGAAAACAGTGATAGACTTTATTTTCTTGGACTCCAAAAATCACTGTGAACAGTAACTGTCATGAAATTAAAACACACTTACTCCTTGGAAGGAAAGCTATGACAAACCTAGAGAGCATATTAAAAAGCAGAGACAGCACTTTGCCAACAAAGGTCCGTCTAGTCAAGGCTATGGTTTTTCCAGTAGTCATGTATGGATGTGAGAGTTGGACTGTAAAGAAGGCTGAATACTGAAAAATTGATCCTTTTGCATTAGGATGCTAGAGAAGACTCTTGAGAGTCCCTTGGACTGCAGATAGATCCAACCAGTCCATCCTAAAGGAAATCAGTCCTGATTATTCATTGGAAGGACTGATGCTGAAGCTGAAACTCCAATACTTTGGCCACCTGATGGGAAGAACTGACTCACTGGAAAAGACCCTGATGCTGGGAAAGCTTGAGGGCAGAAGAGGGCGACAGAGGATGAGATGGTGGGATGGCACCAATGACACAGAGGACATGAGCTTGAGCAAACTCGGGGAGATGGTGGAGGACAGGGAGGCCTGGCCTGCTGCAGTCATGGAGCACAAACAGTCGGACACGACTGAGTGACAGAACAACAGCAGCAACTTATGGCAAATGAAAATGTTTTACTTTAAAGATAGATAAAATAAATAAATAAAGTTATCAGTGCTTTTCTTTGAGGAGGGGCTAATCTCTTACTAAAGTGACTTATTAGTTGAAGGATATGCTTCTCAGTTCTTACTGAGGAGTCATTCTGAGGCAGCAGAATCTAATCACACGTGCATGGTGTTCTTAAAATCTTGGCATCAGCTTCATTCAAAACCTACGGTGTGTGTGATATTTTTATAGAGCATTCTAATTGCTGCCTCTGATCTGTAGCTATGATGCCAGTCTTTCTCCAGTTTACAAGGAGGAAATAATCCATTCTGCTGACTGTTTATAAACATTCAGTTTGATGAAATGAGTTCAAAGCATTTGCCAACATGGCATTTTTTTTTCATGCCACCAGAGAAACAGAACTGATAGCCACAATTCAAATAACTAAAATCATTTTTTTTCAACCAAAGTCAAAAATACGTCTTTATCAAACAAACTTTGGTTGAGTGGCAAAGGACAGGGTGGAAGTGCTCTGTGTTTTCTTGGAGTCTGAAAAATCCGAGGGTGTGCCAGTCCTTCCCATCCTCCCTTCTTGAGATAAGGCCTCTTTCACGGGCATCTCCATCCAGCCCTCCCACCTGCTCCCTCTCCATGGAGCTGCTTCCCTCTGCTCATCTGTCCTGTGCTTCACTCTCGTCTGTTCGTCAGATTTCAGACTGTAAACTCTGAGCCTCCTAGTCCAATGCTTACCACAAGTAGGAAACATATAACTGATAAAACACAATATTCATTCTAATAGATTAGTTACTCAAGAACAACACGAGGCTACAAGAAAGGTCATTATTGTACATTACCTAAATTGTAAATCATTTTTAAACAAGGTGAAGCTGTTTTTCACATATTGCATCAGATAAATTTTGTCGATAGGTGGCCATCTGTACTAAACATTTTTGGCTCATTCGTTTTTCTAATAGGATCTTCCTGATATAGGATTTTTAGTACACAGAGTTATTACGGATCCTCAACAGTGACTCTTCAGAGTCCCTTGGATGGCAAGGAGATCCAACCAGTCCGTCCTAAAGGAGATCAGTCCTGAGTGTTCATTGGAAGGACTGATGCTGAAGCTGAAACTCCAATACTTTGGCCACCTGATGCGAAGAGCTGACTCATTGAAAAAGACCCTGATGCTGGGAAAGATTGAGGGCAGGAGGAGAAGGGAACGGCACAGGATGAGATGGTTGGATAGCATCACTGACTCAATGGAGATGAGTTTGGGTAAACTCCGTGAATTGGTGATGGACAGGGAGGCCTGGCGTGCTGCAGTCCATGGGGTGGCAAAGAGTTGGACACAACTGAGCAACTGAACTGAACTCAACAGTGAATATTGTATTTAAGCCAGATATTTTTAAAAAATGGGATGATTTTGAATTTTATTTTTAAGAAGACAGAATAAAGTGAAGCTATAAAACATGATGCTGTTTAGAAAAGTTCCACAATGGGCATCTGAGAAGATGGAGGAACAGAGGTCAGGACCAGGGACTCTTTCTCTCAATATCTTCAGCTGTATGGATAAGAACATCTGAACTCAATCAGGAAAAGATGAACCTGACATGCTTCAGGCCTTCACAGGATGCTCTTATATGATGCTTGCCATAGAGATGGATCCATAAATACCTCCAAAGTGGGAAGTCAGGCAGGGCTACAGTCGTAACTTACACAAGGGAAAGGATTGCATCAATATGCATATTATGTTGACAGCCACACAAACTGAGAGAGAACAAGTTGTGTAATTGGTGACCAAGTGGACAGGATTATGAGTATTATTCACCAGAATAAATGCGGTTAGTAAATAAGATGGGAAAATGTTCCATCTCACCAGTAATTAAAGGACATAATTTCATCCCCTGCCCCAAGGGAAGTGATTTGGAATATTATGAGTGAGAATGTCACTCCTAGGAATTTCTCCTAAGAGAGGAGGAACTCGAGGTACGGTTTTATTTTCAGTGAAGAAGCAACATTCAATATTAGGAAAATGGCCAAATACATCACAGTAGCAACCCTAACCCAACCATTACACAGTTAATGTAGAAGATTACTGGCAAAATGAAAATACTTACATCGGAATTTCCAGCGAAGGTTCAAAAAGCAATCAGAAGCTCAGAGCTGAACAGGTTCTTAAATGTTATGTCGCCCCCAAACTTGCCGCATAAAGAGGAAGACAAGCCATGTGAAATATGACTGGTTTTCCTCCGGTCCTGGGCACTGGTTCTGAATTCAACCTGAAGGACAGGGAAGCCTGGTGTTCACGGGGTCGCAGAGCGTGGGACACGACTCAGAGACTGAACATCAACAGCTGGCCGTATCAGCTGAAAAAGACTTGGTGAGAAGTTGCTTTTGAATAGAGGCACAACTGTGGGGACCTCCAAGGAGACACGGGAAGGAATGGAACGCTCTGTGAGTGAAGACAGAGGTGAGAGATCAGCTTGTGACCCTGGGCGTGAACGGAGTACCAGTCAGTTGGCGTGAGCCAGGGCACACTCACCCACCGGGCTTGGCGAGTTGCGCTGAGTCTCATCCCAAAGACAGGGGGAGCAGAGGCAGCAAGCACATCATCCTGGGGGCAGGGGTCTCCTTTGCCCTGCCCCCGGTGCCTCCTGGCACATCCTCTTGACAATTAGAGGCATTCATCTATACATATATTTATTTATTTATTCATTTGGTTTTTCAGCTGTGCCGGGTGTTCATTTGCCGTGTGGGCTTTTCTCTAGTTGCCGTGAGCAGGGGCTCCTCCCCAGCTGTGGTGTGCAGGCTTCTCATCGCGGTGGCTTCTCTTGCTGCAAAGCGCAGGCTCTAGGCCCTCCGGTTTCAGCAGTTGTAGCGTGTGGACTCAGGAGTTGTGGCTCCGGGTTTCCTTGCTCCGTGGCACGGGGGATCTTCTCAGATTGAACCCCTGTCTCCTGCCTTGGTGGGTGAATTGTATACAACTGAGCCACCAGGGAAGCCCGAGGGGTCTTCTCGAAGTGGATGGAGAGAGGGAGCTGGGTTGGCATCTAGAACGGGGGCATGGAGAGTGACGCAGCAGTTGTGGAGCCGCGCCAGTGAAGACCAGGCTTTTGTTCATCACGCTGCTAACGTTTCATGGGTGAGGCCTGGCGGAGAGTGGGAAGTGAACATGGCAGATACCAGCCTGTTGTGGGACAGCCAACCAGGAAGAGTGGGCCTTGGTGGGGGAGAGCGCGTGAGACTGTGTGGAACCAGCCGAAAGCCGAGGCTCTCTAAGGAGAAGGTCTGTCTCCGAGGGCTGAGCCATCTCCCCCGACTCCAGTCCAGGGAGGGGACCAGGGTCCTAGCTATGCCGTCAGGCAGCCCACAAGTGGTCAACGCAGGGAGACAGGGGCTTAGCGGAAGCTGAGGTAGGCCGTTGCCTTTGCCAGCATCTCCTTGTGGATGGGAAGACCCAAGACCCAGGATTGGGGGCCCAGGGGCAGTGCTTTTGCCCCAGAGTCTGTTGGCCCTGACCAAGGAAAGTCTCGGCCTCAGCTAGGGCATCCCAGGGTGAGAGGAGAGCTGTCAGCCCTGTCCCAGGCCGTCAGGGGTGGAGACTTGACATTGGAGCCTGGTATGTTTAGATAGTAGTCCGTTCAGTCCTGAGTCACAGTGGCTTTTCCGAAGGTAGGGTTTCTTATTGGCCTGTAGGCCCCACCAGCAGGGACAGCTGAGGGAGGCAGGCACAGAAGAAGGGTGGGCAGTAGCGGGAAGATGGAGACCCACGGTGGGCATCTGTCTTAGCCGGGATTCCCCTCTGAAAAGCAGAGCCAGATGAAGTTTATTTGGGAGGTCGTCTCAGGGAGCAGGAGCAGGGTCTGGAGGGAGGGAAACTTGGGAGGGTTCAGGCTGCCCTGGTGCTTCCCAACACTGGCCCCATCCTCTGGGACCCTCTGAGGGCCACATGGAGAATGCCTCCCAGAATGTTCCACCCTAGGATGGAGAGAGACCAGATCCCTGGGGCTCCTGCTCCCGCATCACGAGCCCCGCACAGGGCGTCCCCGTGCTGGCACTTGCAGGCTGCGTGTTCTGGAGGAGCCACCGCACTTGAGACTCAGTTCTCTCACCTGTAAACTGGGAGCATCAGTCTCAAGTTTTCATATCCTGTGGGTGTTGTGTTGTTGTTCAGTTGCTATGTCATGTCCGACTCTTTTACGTCCCCGTGGACTGTAGCCCACCAGGCCCCTCTGTCCATAGGATTTCCCAGGTAAAAATATTGGAATGAATTGCCGTTTCCTTCTCCAGGGGATCTTCCTGACGCAGGGATCAAACCAGTGTCTCCTGCATTGGCAGACAGATTCTTTACCTCTGAGCCACCAGGGAAGCCCAGGTGTTGTGTTACCAACAAGGAGTAATGAATGGAGATGCTTCACGTTTTGTAAATCACTGCCCAAGTGTGAAGCAACACTGGTGCTTAGGGCAGACATCGATGTGTCTGAACTGTGTGACAGCTGGAACAGCCAGCCTCTTAAACTTTCGGAGTGCCTGCTGCCTTCAAGCACTTTTATCTATACCGTCATGTCATCCTCACGGCAGCCCCTAAGGTGGTCACCATCATCATCCCCATCTACGGACAGGGACACAGACACTCAAAGGGACCAGGGCACTGGCCCCGGGGTCACTTGGGGTGGGGCATGGGGGACCTCCCCTGCCTCTGTCGTATTTCTTGGGAAGAGCATGGTGTCACCTGGCAGCGTAACACCCAGGCCAGCATCCTGGAGTTTGTGATCCCATTCTAGCAAAGCTAGTGGTGGGAAACCCAAAGTGCCAGCTCCCGAAAGGGCGGCAGAGAGGGCAAAGGTCAGCTGTCAGCCTCCCTCTGATAAGTGCGAGAGGCTGCATGGGGATCAGCCGTAAGGAAGCAGGGGTTGGTAAACACCTGGGTTTTGCTTAGCATGGGGACTCTTGGCTGGGGCTCTGTGAATAAATTCAGGGGGCAGTGTCTGAAGCTCTCGAGACGGTCTGTAAAAAAGTGTGCATGTGGGTGTACGTGCACTTTTCCAGGAAGCAGGTTCATAATTTTTATTAGAGTCTTAATGATCCATGACCCCAAGTTTTAAAGCCACTTGAGTCAGGCCACCCCAACATAAATACAAAAGGTGCAGTCCCCTCCCCCCGTGGAACACCTCTGGGCATAACGAGAACCTTCCAGTCTGTTCTTCAGAACAGCTTAGATTCCATGCCTTTTGCTTTTTTTTTTTTTTCTTAACACGGCCTGCTTTTAATTTTACATTTTCATCTTTTTGCTACTGTTATTTATGAGTCAAGGTTAGCGGTTTTTTGCAGAAGGAAAATGCATAATAATTTTATGATCAAAGGATTCTTTTCTACTACCTTTATTATTATTATTTGTACTTTCTGCAAAAGGTATAATTTACTCATCAAATTTAGTTTCTTTTACTGACACATATTCATGCTCTTTCAAGCAATTGAATGTGCTTCTTTCAGGGAACCAACCCTTGCAAATTATACCTCTTTTAGTTGCCAGACCAGGAAAATAAAAATAACCTATTGAGAAAGTGTTTATGTTCCAAGTAGGTAGTCTTTTAAAAATCACACCCCCGAACCACTCAACAGATTTTGATTCAAAGGGCTCTTTTGTCCCTGGTATGAAAAGCAACATGAATAAATCCGATCCCCCCTTTCCTTGCGTGGTGCAGTTAATATCCGGCACATCACACCTGGTGTCTGACTTCTTGAAAACTGGCTGAAAATCTTGAGCACTGTATAACTCCAGCTTGATGAACTGTGGTTGCGTGTGTCCTGCAAAGTAGCTTTAGATGTTCCCAAATAGAAGGGCAGAACAGGCACAGTGACCAAAATGAAACAGCAACATAGCAAGGACGCATTTTCTACGGTGTGAAATCATGGATGGTCAGAAGGATTCATTTAAGCCAGAGCCTCGGCTCCATCTGTGGCCACCGGGGAAGCCATGTGCCCTCCCCAGATGTGCACCCCCACTCTGACCTGCGGAAGGAGGGTGGGTACCCCTCCACCCTTTGGGAAACCAAAGGGCAGAGCGGGTGCTGAGTGTGGCCGGGTCCTGCCAGCTGAGAGGGCTGGGGCCTGCAGGCTTGTTTCTGTTTTCTCTGAGGAGGACCTGGTGGGAAGACCTGAAGGGGAGGACCTGGTGGGAGGGCCGGCTGGAGCGGCCTCTTGGTGAGTCAGTGCTTTAGAGAAGCCACAGGAAATGACGGTGCGGGGTTCCAGAAAAAACATGGGATGCCCGTTACCTTTGAATTTCGGATGAAAAATGAATCGTTTTTACTATAAGTACGTCCCTTGCATGTACATGCCACTCATGTCCTAGATAACTGCATGGGACACACTTGTCCTAAGAAAATTGTTTGTGGTTTATCTGAAGCTGAAATTTAACTGAGTAATTTGAAATTTTATTTGATGAAGCTGGCAACCCCACTCCGGGGCAGAGGAGGCCCCGACAGGCTGTACTGGTGGGACATTTTTTTTTGTTTTGGTGAGACTTTCTTAACATGTCTGTAAAGAATCTTTTTAATTAAGGATTTAATTTTTATTGGAGTATGATTGTTTTTGTTTTACAATGTTTATGTTAATTTCTGCTGTACAACAACATAAATCAGCCATTGAAAGATTGAAAGTGAAGTCCCTCAATCATGTCCGACTCTGTGCAACCCCATGGACTGTAGCCCACCAGGCTCCTCCATCCACGGGTCTGAGCCACCAGGGAAGCCCGCTTTCCCTCCCTCTTGAATGTCCCTCCCACCCATCTAGGTCATCACGGAGCTGAGGTCTCGGTGCTGTAGAGCAGGTTCCTACCGATCGTCTCCTTTACACCTGAGGTGTCTATAGTCAGGGCAACGCTCCCCGTGTGCCCCGCCCTTCCCCTCCTGCTCCAGGACCACCTGTCTGCTGTCTCCATCAGGCTCCCGGCTTCTAGGATTTCAGGGAGACGGACGCCTGCAGGGTTCTTGTTTGTGCCTTACCTCTCTCACTCAGTAGGATTTTGAGATTCTTCCCCGTTGTTGCCTTTTATCGGTAGTTTATTCTTTTCTTCTTCTTCTTTTTAAAAATAATTATTACTGAATGGTTTTCTATTGAATGAAAGCATCACAGTTTATCTATTTACCTCTGATGGGCCTTCGGGTTATTTTCAGTGCTCATCTGTTATGAAAACAGAGGCTATGTGTTTCAATAAGCAATTTTTTTTTTTGGTGGACGTACATTTTCATTTCTCTAGGGTGAAACCTTAAGAATTAAATTGCTGGATCTAATGGTAAGTTTAGCTTCCTAAGAAGCTAACAGTTTTCCAAACAGTTCTCCAAAGTGGCTGTACAATTGCATCCTCTTAGCAGCTTCCTTGGTCTGTTCAAGGGGCTTCCCTGGTGGCTCAGATGGTAAAGAATCTGCCTGCCAGTGCCGGAGAAGTGCGTTCAATCCCTGGGCCAGGAAGATCCCCTGGAGAAGAGAATGGTACCCACTTCAGTATTCTTGCCTGGAGAATTCCATAGACAGAGGAGCCCAGCAGGCTACAGTCCGTGGGGTTGCAGAGTCGAACAGAACTGAGTGACTAACAGTAAATAACTAGTCTGTTGAAGGTGCTAGAACCAGCCGTCACAGGCTGAGTGACTTATACACAACAGAAACTCATTTCCTGCAGTTCTAGAGGCTGGGATGTACAGTAGAAAGTAAGGGGACCTTTATTTCCCTCCCACATACTGTCCGTTTTTTTCCAGTGCTGTTTACTGAACAGACTGTCCTTTCCCATGGAATTACTTTGGTGTCTTTTTTGACAATCAGTTGAGCCTGCCTCTGTGCCCCTGTTTCTGGGCACATTCTCGTCCTTCGACTGATATCTCTGTCTTTACGGCGACCCTGAAACAGCCTGGGACCAGGGGTCTGGGGCTTTGCTGCAGAGCTTGCACCTGGACAAACGTCTCCAGGAGCAACAAAATACAAAGAAACTAGGAGGGACTAAAAGTAACTGTGTGCATGCGCAGTTGGGGCAAATTATGGACGACAAGATACATAAAGACTAAAAAACCCCAACTGCCGCTTCTGAGGTGTTGGAGCAAAAGCAGGGTCTCGAGCGTGGTCCCTGCACACAGCACCCCCGGGGGGGGTGTGGGCAGATCGTGCAGGCTGCCCCTCCCCCCCATGGAAGGCACCAGGCCGCCCTTCCCCCTCACCCAGGCTGTGAGCAAAGGTTTGAAACCGTGACTTATTTTTTGAGTCCTTTGCACTGGCGCAAGAGTTCCATTAACGCCTTGCCTGAATTTATCGTCTGGCCTCTTATCAATTTCTTTTGATTGAAGAGTCCAAGACCACCAGTCAGTAATAACATCACTGTGTCTTGGTTACTGTAGCTTCATAGGAAATCCCGCCGGAGTCCCTCTCACAGATAACTCCACTTTCTTGGGAAAACCAAGCTGGGACAACTGGGGAAAACCGGATGACACAGCTCCTTACTGGCATCTGTCTGTGTTTATGCCCTGATCTGTCCCTGAATATGTATTTCTGGACTGATATGTAAAAAGCATTAACTTTGGTAATCTTTAGGAGAGTCAGTTCAGGACACGTTGCCTGACCCCCGCTCCTCTCTGTGACCATTCTTTTTCTCTCCATATGGTACAAAAGTAAAAACTGTTGAAAGTTCTTAAAAGTAACACTTTGCATTTTTAACCTCGTAACTTCCAATCGTCTCCTTGCTTTTGCTGTAAAAACGGCACCACAAAAGAGAGACAGCCGCTGCTGTTGTATGTCAATTCCAGCCATTTCCAGTCTTTTTTTTTTTTTGCTGCCACAAAACCTATGGTGAGTGAAATGGGTGTCATACCTTACCCGATGCACTTCGGTAGTCCTGTTTCTCTTTAGGTGACTCCCTGTGAAACAGGCTGGGACCTGGGGCTTTGCTGCAGAGCTTGCACCTGGACAAACGTCTCCTGGAGCAATAAAATACAAAGAAACTAAGAGGGACTAAAAATAGCTGTGTGCATGCAGCAGTTGGGGCAAATTATGGACGACAAGATACATAAAAACCAAAACCCCTCAACTGCCACTTCTGAAGAGTGGGGAGCAAAAACAGGATGTCGGGAGCAAAAACAGAATATTGTGCATACTTCCTGCACTCAACACTACCTAAGGGATGGGCAACCACCCAAGTCACCCCTCCAGCCCTAGCCCTGGACCTGCCTCTTACTGTTCTTCAGTCACCCAGTCATGTCCGACTCTGAGACCCCATGGACTACAGCATGCCAGGCCTCCCTGTCCGTCACCAACTCCCGAGGTTTGCCCAAGTTCACGTCCATTGCATCAGTGATGCCATCCAGCCACCTCATCCTGTAGTGCCCTCTTCTCCTGCCCTCAATCCTTCCCAGCATCAGGGACTTTTCCAATGAGTCAGCTGTTTGCTTCAGATGACCAAAATACTGGAACTTCAGCTTCAGCATTGGTCCTTCCTATGAATATTCAGGGTTGATTTCCCTTAAGATTGACTGGTTCGATCTCTTTGCAGTCCAAGGGACTCTCAGGAGTCTTCTCCAGCACCACAGTTCAAAGATATCAATTCTTTGATGCTCCGCCTTCTTTATAGTCCAGGTCTTACAACCATATGTGACCACTGGGAGGACCGTAGCCTTAACTATACGGACCTTTATCGGCAGAGTAATGCCTCTGCTTTTCAACAGACTGTCTAGGTTTCTCAGGACCTGCCTCTACCCTCACCCCATATAAGGAACCAGCTCACCCTCTCTCAGGGAGCAAGCTAGGAAACCCGTTATTCTCACTACCCACTGCTGGAGAAAGGTCCCCGGTAATGCCTTGCCTGAATTCCTTGTCTGGCCTCAGATCAATTGCTGCTGATGAAGGAGGCTGAGAACCCTGCTCTTGTGCCCTAGCTGGGTTTTTACCCCCTTGTCCCCTGCTCAGAAATGTGCATTTAAGGAAAATGCCTGAGTCACCTTAGTTTAGGGAAAAATCTCTACTTTTCAATGGTCAATACTTGTAAACCTTGGTACTTTCTTTTCCTTTTGGCAGCGCTGAGGCTTTGTTGCCGAGCACAGGCTTCCTCTCGTTGGGGTGCATGGGCTTAGTTCCCCTGCTGCATATGAGATCTTAGTTCCCTGACCAGGGATCGAACCTGTGTTATCTGCATTTTAAGGGAGATTCTTAACCACTGGACCACCAGGGAAGTCCCCAAACCTTGGTGCTGTCTTATGAGAAACAGACCGTTGGTGTCCCAGCAGCCAGTGCAGATCCGCTGCTCTAGCTTCTGTGCGACCCAGTGAGGACTTAATGTTTGTAGGGCAGATGCACAAATAAGGTCTAGGCTAACCCTGGGTGCCTCAAGGGAATGGCAGTATAGGGGCCAACCAGCTTGTGTGTCTCTTCCCAACTCCACATTCAGTGATGGTTGCCTTGTTAGTGCTTGGAATCAGTCACAATGGGAGCATTTACGATGTGGAAATTGGCAAGATCTACAAATTAGGACTTTTCCCCCAAGTGCCATTTTGCTAAACACTTACCAGCACATCATGGGGACACTATTCTTTGGACAATATCATGGGGACAGTATTCATTGGAAGGACTGATGCTGAAGCTGAAACTCCAATACTTTGGCCACCTGATGCAAAGAATTGACTCGTTGGAAAAGACCCCGATGCTGGGAAAAATTGAAGGCAGGAGGAGAAGGGGATGACAGAGGATGAGATGGTTGGATCTCATCCAACCATGAGATGGATACTCGGTTGATATCACTGACTGTATGGACATGAGTTTGAGCAAGCTTGGGGAGTTGGTGATGGATAAGGAAGTCTGGTGTGCTGCAGTCCATGGAGTTGCAACGAGTCAGACACAACTGAGTGACTGAACTGAACTGAACAGGGGACACAACCTTCCTGCTGGTAGGGAGATAGGACAGCCACCGAGTTTTCAGATGTGCTGATGTGTGCAGTGAGGAGAGCTAAGGATCTCAGGGCACTGAGGACAGACATCTCCCTGCTTTGGCCAGATTTCCTGAGTACACTGTGATAGTTTGCAGAATCAAGCAGTATTATGATGGAATCTGGCCCCAGAACAACCTTAGAGCCAGTCACCAGCGAGGGCGCCTTTGGGGATGACATCTAATTAGTGAGAGAGACCAGTGGGGAGTTGCTCTGGGCCCATGCATCCTGGTCTGTGCCTGCCTTCCAGCCACTCACTGACTCCAGAAATTGCAAAAGATAAGGATCCCATTTTCAAAATTGCTACACCCACTTATGCAGAGGCATGCTGCCTTAAAAAGTGTTGGAAACATTCCCAACCGGCTGTAGTTCAGTCATTACCCTATAGCATTTGGACTCCCTTGGGTCTTTCATGCCATCAGAATAAATTGGCAGCAAGAAATTTATAATCCCCTTTACACGTGTTTTGGGTTAGGAAGGAGTGGTACAGATTTCATTCTGGGCAGTGTCGTGGTATTCCAAGAGATGCTGCATTTCAGTTTGAATTAAGTTTACATGTAAGAGGAAAAGTGTACGACGTTTCTTACCCACAGTGTAAACCTTCAAGGAAAGCAGCAGTGATCTGGGACGCCACTCACATAGGAGAATCCAGTGTGGGATTTCTTCCCCTGCGTTTTGAGTGTCTTGTGAAAAACTCAGAGCATGCCATGCTGCTTAGTATTTTATCCGTCATAGTTTCTGTTCTCTCTGGGGCTCTTTAAGTTATCCGTGGAAAACTATTTGTTTAAGACCTACTATACGCAGGCTCTCTGCTAAATAGTTTACGAAAACACAGTGTGAAAGAATACAGTGCTTGCCTTCCAGGAGTACAGATCTTTCATGGGAGGCTGAGGTACAAAGTAATTACAGAATAGTGGGAGAAATGCTTTCCTGAACGCAAAAGGAGATCAGGGAGTCCTTTTGGACAACCTGCTATTTAGGATATAAATCCGTGAGTGGGACTCTTCCTAGTGGGTAGAGAAAGGAGTTTGCAGACATAGGAGAAAGTGCACAACAGACTTGCTCTTCGGGGTCCAGAGTGGGGAGCAGTGGAAGGTGCCAGGGACGGGTTCATGGTGTACAGCAGGGTGTTGAAGTAGAACTGTGCTCAGTCACTCAGTCGTGTCCAGCTCTTTGCGACTCCATGGACTATAGCCCGCCAGGCTCCTCTGTCCTTGGAATTTTCCAGGCAAGAAAACTGGAGTGGATTGCCATTTCCTTCTCCACTGTTTCAGCTGAGACCCCAAGAAATGGATGCTGTGTTCCAAAGAGGAGTTTGAGACTGTGGGCACGTAGTGGTGAAGACAAACCTGTGTGAACAACAAGGTCCTACTGGATATTGAACTGTATTCAATATCTCAGAAAAACCTGCAACCAATAGTGGAAAAGAGTCTGAAAAAGAATATGTGTATACGCACGCACACACACACACACACACACACACACACACACACACACACACACATACATAGCTGAATCACTTTACTGTGCATCTGAAACTAATGCAACATTGTTAATCAACTCTACTTCAAATAAAAAATAAAAATAAGCCCATTACACGTGATGATAAATGATGGATTTTTAATAAAGGCTCTATTTTCAAAACATAGTGAGAATATTGGCATCGCTTTCCATTTTTGCAAATCTCTTTAATGCTTTCCTTGAAAAGGCACCTGAATTCTCATATCTACTTGTACATTTAATCCTTTGTAATATCTTGTTTTGGTTGAAGTATATGTAGCAAAATCAGGCTGCACACAAATGTGTAGCTGGAGGAAAGATTTGATGGATGCCTGGAAGAGCTTCAGGGACCCCCAGGTGCTTTTGGACCACATTTTGAGAATGACTAATACAGATCTAAGTGCTGAAAATGACTTGTTTCCATAAAACATAGATGGGACTGGAGAGAATGATTATAAGAGTTACGCACTTAAATTTTTCTATTTTTAAGTACTAGTTTTAATTTTCTATCAAGGAACTACTAAATCAGGGCCTCCTTTAATTTTGTTGAAAATAAGTGATTTAAAATCACACGCAAATGCAAAAGTGAAAGCTGTTTCTTCACCTTTATTTTTTCACACACCCTGGGTGTGCCTGTGAATTCAGCCGTGTCTGACTCTTTCCAGCCCTGTGGACTGCAGCCCATCAGGCTCCTCTGTCCATGGGATTCTTCAGGCAAGAATACTGGAGTGGGTTCCCATTTCCTCCTCCAGGAGATCTTCCTGATCCTGGGTTTCAAGCTACATTTCCTGCATTGCAGGTGGATTCTTTATCAACTGAGCCATCAGGGAAGTCCCCAAACACTGAGGTTACAGTGAAAGCCGGCCTGGAGGTGAAGAGAAGATTTGGGGAATTGAAGCCTCCACCCTTCCAAGCAGGTGGCTGGCATGGGCTGACCAGGAGCGATACTCTTAAATGAAATCACATATTTTGATTACATCACTACAGAGGTTATTGTCATTCCTGCTCAGTATGGGTACTCTTATTGGTTGGTTGTGATCAGAATAGTGATGGGATATGACTCAAATTCCATCCCAGGGCACCGAAAGAATCAGCCTGCCAGAGCAATTTGAAGGGACAGTAGAACCCCAGATAAAATTAACAGATTATTATACCCTCCAATTGTGCTTCTTCAACAGAGTGGTTACGGAGCTTCCCAATCTTTTCCCTGTAAAGGATCATAGCTTTATAAGGGGCCCAGGACTTGGAGAGGTTCTAACTATGGCTGCAGACATGGGGAGGCTGTTGTTCTTGGGTCATGACAGGCGCAGCTTTGCCATCCCCACCGCTGCCTTGGGTGACAGGGTGGCCTGTCTGATGGGGTGGACCCAGGTCAGGAGGCAGGGAGATGAGTGAGGGGGCCACTGCAGGGGCACAGGGCTTGTGTCTGAATCTGAGACTGTAGAGCTGCTGGCAGATTCCAGAGCGATCCGGAGACTGGATCAACGGCAATAGAGGCTGTGCTGACCAAGAGATGACTCTTCCCGGCATTCTGGGTTGGCCAGATGGCCGGATCACGGTCTTATGACTGAGCCAGGGGAATATAAGAGGAGGAGCAGATTTTAGGGGAAGATGATTGACTCGATCCAGGAATTTGAGGTGCATTGAGGAAGGAGTCTATGGGTTGATGCTTGGAAAAGAGATTTGGGCTAGATTTGGAAGAAGGCAGAAGTACAGAGTGTAGACAATTATCTAAGAAACCTAGAAAGCATGGTGGAAATCTAGAAGACACAATATGGATTTCATTTATTTTTAATTGAAGGCACTTGAACATTTTTATAAGGGACCAGAGCCACTGGTTTTCACTCCAAAGAAGACAAATCTGGTCTGCAGATGGCAGTAGGCAATCAGAGCAGAGATGGGAGAGATGTGTGACTCCCCCCACCCACCAGAAGCCTCACATCTCAGGCAGCTGGCGTACTGTGTTTTCTACCAGCTCTCAGGATGACAGGCTTGCTTCCCTTGTGTTCTCTGCATCATCCTGCATCCTTCCTCTACATCCTTCCTTGCTGGAAGCTTAAGTGAGGTTGAGAGAGCTTCTGTTTGTAGCAACTGAAAGATGTGAGACACACACCTTGACCTTTAGGGGTTCTGTCACTCCAACACGTTTGGGAATTGGTGCCAAGGATATCATTCACAGCTCTGAAATACCCCTCTACTGAGAGTCCACAGCACTCACCCCCGTCTTTTGTCCCCCTGCCCAAGAATATAGCATTCTCGCTTCCCTCTTCATTCGACCTCTCAAAGTCAGTGCCTCCACTTGGGTATTTCTTTAGCACTTGTGTGCCTGTCTGTAGGGCCTCGGAACTCTCCATCCATGCCGCCTGGGTTTATTTGGCTGCTCTGGATCTTAGTGGCAGCTCAGGCGCCCTCCCATCTTCGTTGCAGCCTGTGGGATCTTTCAGGTGCAGCAGGCAGGATTTGTAGCATGTAGGATCTAGTTCCCTGATCAGGGATCAAACCTGGGCCCTCTGCGTGGGGAGCATGGAGTCTTAGCCCTTGGACCATCGGGAAAATACCCCCTGCTGTATTTAAAAGGAGAAGAGACTAATGAATATGTTTTACCCTTCACAATCATGGAGCCAGGGAGCCTCAGGCATATTTTCACCACGATGTTCAAGATATGGAACAAAACATAGGCAAAATGTTAGGATTCCAGACGGGACTTTGTTCAGGAAACAAATGAACAGTCCATTTGTCTTCTGAGTGTAGTTCAAATCAATTAAGGCCAGGCAGTTCACCTGCGCCTCTTCTACTTTCTCTTCTTCCAAAGACACTTCTCTGTTCCATGATGAGCAGAGAACAGGGGCTGCTCTACGGATGTAGTATCAACACAGCAACTGCTTAACACTCTGCTTTGCATTTTGGTTATAAAATAGGAAGATTTCATGGTATGTATGTTGGGAACTCTTCTCTCTAGGGAAGTAACATAAAACTTCTGGGAATTCATGGCCGTTACGGGGAGAGTGTGCTGTGTTTTCCAATAAATACTTCTATTTTACTAGAAAGAGAAGTCATGTTTATTTGTGAAATTATTTGCATGATTTAGCTTGTCGTGGTTGCAATCCACATGCCTCAAACACACAGTAGGCTGAGAACTGAAAAGCCTGCGTTTACAGCATGTGGGAAAGGAAGTAAAGCTACAGAGCAGCTGTTCTCTGTGCTGCTTTTTGGCTTGACTGCCGGGGAGGGAGCGGTCTTTCAACCACAAGGGTTTTGCTTCCCTTTCAGAGACTCATCGCATGTATAATGCAGGAGACACACCGTGGTATGCTGTCACTTGCAAAGCACCAAATCAACTGGACTTCCCTTCCCACCTCTCATGGCCCCGGGAGAAGCTAGGTAACTGGTCAAGTGGGTAGAGCTGTGACATGAAGATGGTTGTAGGTAAAATGGGAATTCTGATAACTGGTGTGCTCGTGAGGGACCCCAACCTCTTTCAGGGCTCCTTCAGGAAGGATGTCTTCTCAGGATGGACCCATGGAGTCCTCCTGGCCTCTCCCCCTGCACAAGGGCAGGGGTTATTTCACTTGCAGTTTTCCACTACAAATTTAAATAAAACGTGTGATCGGTTCTTGATGGTTACAATCAGGAATCAGATTTAAGTTAGTAAAAGTGACCTGTGAGGTTTATGTCATAATATACAAAGATGGGTGGACACCCATTTCCCCTGGAGTGGGTGCTCCGGCCACCAGCTTGGTCATCCTCCTGAGACTCCACAAGGATGACTCTAGAAAACATATCAAACTATAAAGCAAAAAATAAAAACCACCCAGAGCCTCTCAGTGCAGATAATGACTTTTCATAAATATTCTCCTTCTTTTTTGTTTTTTACTTTTTAACTTAGATCATACACTGTGAAGGTATAAGCACAGTTACTGATTAGATCTGAATTAAGAAATGCTCTGAAAAGAGGCAATTTGTTCTAGGTTTATCTGCAAAAGAATATGTATCCTTGTCCACAAAGAATAAGCTCTACAAATATATAATCAGAATTTGTTTAGATTTTCCCATAAGCTTGTTATTTTCTTTGCTTGTCCTTTCTTCATAAATATCAGATCATTTTCCCCCTGAGATCATTTTATTTCTTCTAGATCTAGAACTTTTAAAGAAGTTACTTTGTGGAAGTTTTGTTGGTGAAAAAACTCAATTTTTGATAGTACAGAAGATTAATTTTTGACAGTATATATATCTGTGGTTGATATTTTATTGTCAAATAATTCTTGGGGGATGAATACTTGAGTTAATTTTTATTTTTTAAATTAAATAATTTTAATTCTATAGTAGTTTATTATTTTCAAAAGCTTCACACACATGATTTCATATAGTCCCATGATAACTCCTCACCCCTGTATTGCCCCTTCCCCTTTTATCTCTCCTCTGGTAACCACTAGCTTGTTCTCCATATTTGTGGGTCTGCTTCTTCTTTGCTATATTCACTAATTTGCTGTATTTTTGAGGTTCCATCTATAAGTGATATCATACAGAATCTGTCTTTCTCTGTCAGATCCATTTCACTTATCATAATGCCCTCCAAGTCCATCCATGTTGCTGCAAATGGCAAAATTTCATTTATTTTTATGGCTGAGTAGAACCTAAATTTAAAATGAAGCGTATCTCTTGAGGTGATGAAAATGTTCTGAAATTGGATTTTGGCGATGGGTGCACACAGTAAATACACTAGAAAGCACTTGAACAGGTGAATTTTATGGTTATGTGGCTACAAAAGCTTTTTATTTTACACTCATTCTTTCTAAAAAAATAATTTCTTGTAATTGGAGGATGATTGCTTTACAATTTTGTGACGGCTTTTGCCACACATCAGGATGAATACCTGCATCCCCTCAATCTTGAGCCCTCTTCTCTCTCCCCCACACTATCTCTCTGGGTTGTTCCAAAGCCCTCCTTTGCACTCACTCTTAATAGATAGTTATCCTGGGCTTATAATTCTAGATCGAGAGTTCTAGATTGGACATGTTAAAAATATTATCCCATTGACTTCAACTTTCACTACCATAGCTGGACAAGTCAGATTTCAGTCTAATTGCCATTCCTTTGTGGTACTGTCTTCTCTCTGGGGTTACTTTTAAGATCTTCTTTTTCACGTTTAGTATTCTTAAAATTTTGAATAGTATTTCTGGGTGTTGAGCTCTTTGCATGCCTTCTGCTTGAGAACCATCATGTCTCCTGAACCTGCGAACTGGTGTCTTTCATCATTTCTGGAAAATGTGGGACCATCTTTCCTCATCACTGTCTCATCCTCCTTCTCTTACGTCTCTCCTCCCGGGATTCCTATCAGGCATCTCACACATTCCTGTTGGTCCTTCCTATCTTTACATCTCTTATTCCCATTTTCATGCCTCCCTTTCCCTACATTCCTATTTTTTAAATTAATTTATTTATTTTAATTGGAGAATAATTGCTTTACCGTATTGTGGTGCTTTCGTCACACATCAGCATGAATCTGCCATGGGTGCTCATGTGTCCCCCCATCCTGAGCAACCTAGATATGTCCATTGGAAGATGAACAGATAGGGAAGCTGTGGTACAGATACACAATGGAATATTACTCAGCTAGAAAAAAGGACACATTTGAGTCAGTTCTAATGAGGAGGATGAAACTGGAGCCGATTATACAGAGTGAAGTAAACCAGAAAGAGAAACACGAATTCTGTATGTTAACGCACATATGTGGAATTTAGAAAGACAGTAACGATGAGCCTAGACGCAAAGCAGCAAAAGAGCTGCATTCCTATTTTCTTGTTTTCCCCCAGCAATTCCATTACCGTGTCAGCAGGTTTGGGTTTGCAGTTTGTGCTCGTTCAGCCTTCCTCGTGCCTTGCCTGCTCACACATTCTGTGACTTCACTTCTCAGTTTATTTATGAGCTCGTGATTGGCGGTCTTTGTCTCAGGGAACTCTCTGGGGCCTGGGTTGAGAGCATCTCTTCCAGAGATATTTGGATTCCCTTCAGTCTGGCTCTAGTATGAGGGTCTACTTCAAACTAACTTTTGTGGCTCAAACTAACTTCTGGACCCCAAAAGTGAGACAAATCAGCCCTGAAACTCACAAAACTATAGCCTGTTATTATGTAGTCTAGGGAGCATTTTATCTCCCTGTAGGCAGGACCAAAGAATCGATGCTTTCCAATTGTGGTGCTGGAGAAGACTCTTGAGGGTCCTTTGGACTGCAAGGAGATACAATCAGTCCATCCTAAAGGAAATCAACCCTGACTATTCACTGAAAGGAATGATACTGAGGCTGAAGCTCCAATACTTTGGCCACCTGATGCAAACAGCCAGCTCATTGGAAAAGACCCTGATGCTGAGAAAGATTGAGGTCAGTAGGAGAAGGGGACAGCAGAGGATGCAATGGTTAGATGGCATCACTGACTCAATGGACATGAGTTTGAGCAAGCTCTGGGAGACGGTGGAGGATGGAGGTGCCTGGCGTGCTGCAGTCCGTTGGGTCGCAGAGTCAGACACGACTGAGAGACTGAACAACAACAAGCAGGACCAAGACCAAGAGAGAAAGATTCTTCATCATCTCCCTGGTTAACCTCCTCTCAGAGGATATGGTACTGTGTGTGGTGGTCCCTGACCTGGCCCTTCATCTCTGTCTCCTGCCCCATGTTTCTTGAGCAAACCAACCCAGCAAGAGGAAGCAGAGAGGACACTGTAAACCTCTGGCCAGGAGCCCTTGTTCTACTTGGGGTTGGAACACCACGTGACACAGGCAGAGAGACGCTGGAGAGTATTGTCCGGGGAGACTTGCAGATGTTGGCTTTTTTCTGCCATAACAGCCAATAAAAATTCACATCAGCACAGTTCAGCATTTATTTAATTGTGACTTATATTTACTGGATGAGTTTCTTGCTAGCTAGCTCATTTAAAAATGTATCTAAAGAGGTGGCATTACCATTTTGGAATATATTGCCTAAAGGCAGACAGCAAGGGCATACTTATGCTAGCCTTAAAACTCTTAACTTGAGCAGCTTTTGGTCACCAATTAGTCATTTAATTTAATAGAGAACCTTAATTTTCTTTGTTCAACCTTGGAAGGAAATGTGAAACAGCTTTAATGAGTTACTAAGAACCCTTGGCAATCTTCAACAAACTCTGTTGATCTGAAATGAGATAAGCTCTCCTCTTTTGCAGTAAAATTGAACTGAGATGCTTTTTAGAGGTTGATGTTTCTCTGTCTGTCTGTCTGGGGGGAGGTTTGTCTGAGCCCATGACTTCTATGGAGAACCCTCCCCTCTGTTCTAGCTCTGCCAGCTCCAGGCTCCATCCTCACTCCTGACCCAACCCTTTAGGCCTGAAGGGCTGCAGAAAGGGGGGGTGCTTCCACCTTTGTGGCCCCAACATGCTTCACAATCTGGGTGTGTCTGGAAACTGCCCATCATCCTTTATGTGTCCCTGTTCAATCACCCTTTTGGGTGTGCCATCTGCCCTTGCTCCTGCTTGGAAGGTGACTCTGGGTACCCCGTGTTCCTCCTCAATGGGCAGAAGGCTCCCATTCTCGGGGTCCCCACACATGGCATGCTGGAGGGCCCATTCCTCCCAAAGGCTCTTCTGCACGAGGTATCTTTACCAGCTGTTGGGTCTGGGTCCCACAGGAAGCAAGTTATCAGTAGGTTTCCAAGTGACTCAGTTTTTAACTAAACCATGACAGAGCGAAGATGCTCATCCAGGCAACATCCTCCTTCCTTGGCTGCAGTTCTGATTGTGAGAACATGGCCACAGCTGGTGCTGGGAGACCGGAGGAGGGTCCCCCATCTTATGCTGCACCCGGAACAAGGGAGCTACCACCTGTGTGCCCACAGAGCTCTGACAGGTCCACAGGATGGGGCTGTGTGCCCGGGACACCCCCAGGGAGTGCATCTTGAGAGTGGACATTATGTCTGTGTTTGTTGTCGTTGTTCAGTCACCAAGTCGTATCTGACTCTCCGTGACCCCATGGACAGCAGCACGCCAGGCTTCCCTGTCCCTCACCATCTCCCGAAGTTTGCCCCAGTTCATGTCCATTGAATCAGTGATGCCTTCCAACCATCCCATCCTCTCTCGTCCCCATCCTCCTTGGACAGAAAAGAGATCCAACCAGTCCATCCTAAAGGAAATCAGCCTTGAATAGTCATTAGAAGGACTGATGCTGAAGCTGAAGCTCTAATACTTTGGCCACCTGATGGGAAGAGCCAGCTCACTGGAAAAGACTGATGCTGGGAAAGATTGAAGGCAGGAGGAGAGAGGGTGACAGAGGATGTCTTGTGTTTAGTAGAAGATGATTGTCTGGGGGACCAGGGATCACCCCACTTATTTCCAGAGGGCTGATGGGTGAGCAGTGTTGGCGAATCACCACTTTTTCTACTGTGACTGAGTACGATTCCACAGGACTCTCGTCCCTGACATAACTTTCGTGGTGTGACTGTGCTGGCGGGGACCATCCCACCAGACAGAGCGCTGTCTGCCGGGGACGCTCACTGACCTTTGACAAGTGCAATCTCAGAGTGGATAATCGCAGACTTCGGCTTAGCACTGTGGATTCTTGCTTCATACCCTGTCCTTTCCCCATGCCGTTGGTCACCAGAGGGCCCAGCTTTCTGCAGGCAGGCTGTGCCGTGTGGGAGCTGCAGTGGAAAAGTCAGCTACATCCTTTCTGGTGTCTATGGCTGGGCTGGAATGGCCTGGAATGCCTGAGCAGAAGCACTGCTTTGCCAGACGAGGCCCAGTGGGTGATGTCGGGGGTGGGTGGGCGCCCTGGGGCCCTCTTGTCTACCAGGCCAGTGAGCTGACCCCTCTAGTCGGGTTAGAGACAAGCTCTGTTTCCAGAGGTGCAGATGCAACTGGTGAGTCAACATTCTTCACGTCAACGGGCAGTAAATCCGTGCTGATGGATGGCATCACCTTGTGAGGAATCCAGCCTGTGGGACTGCTTTGCTTTGTTTCAGGCCAGAGTCTCAAGCAAAGGGTGACAAAAGCCCGAGACCAGCTCCAGGCGAGGCGGGTTCTCTGAGAGCACATGACTTAGCCTCCCTAACCCAGGCCGGACACGACTGAATAGCTGGGCAAGATATTGGGCACAAAGCATGGCACCTCTCTGAGCCTCAGTCTTCCCATCTGCAAGATGGGTGTATTGATGCTTTCTGAAAGGCTGTTACCTGGGTTCAGAGATAAATGCAAAGTCTCCGGTAAAGTGTTGAGGCTCAGTAAGGATCTACTTATTCTTGCCATCATGCTTTTATTGTGAAAAGAAAGCCATTCCTTGTGTCAGCCCGGAGCCCCCTGCTCCTGGCATCTTATTGCTAAGTCTCTCCCTTGTACTTTGCTCTAGAGGCAGAGTCTTCTTCCCCATGGGTGTCCCCTCCTTGGTCTTCCTGGTCCCTCAGCACCTGCCCTCAGCACCCTCTTCCACAGGGCGCTGCCTGCCTCTGCATCTCACGTCCCACCTGAGGGCTGGTCTTGGAGGGGCCTGGCTGGCAGGACAAGCAGCTGCCTCACTGGCACCCACTTCTATGCCATCTTCAGAACATCCTGGCTCCTTGCCCAGGCCCCCTCGGGAGGCTGACCTCTCATGCTCCAGAGCCGCCAGCCCCTCCTCTGGCCAGGGGAGCCTCGCCATGACTCTGAGCTGAAGGTGGCTGCTCGCAAGTACAGCGGTGGGCCTGCAGGAAGGAAAGTGCGCTCCTGCCCGCCTACGAGGAACTCAGAGAGCTTTTCCCTGTGGAACTCTGAGTCCCCAGCCCCGGGGCAGGCTGTCTATGCTGACACGAGGGGGTTGAGCTGTCAGCTCTCTCCCCAAGTCAGGCTGCCACCCCTACTCACATTCTAACTGACCCCAAAGTCAACAGGATTGTGTGGGAACAGTCCACTTGTTCCCTGCCATCACCACCTAGTCCACAGAAGGATGCCTTCTGAAATGCAAGATAGACTATTCCCAAACAACAAAATGTCTTAGAGGCTGTTTGAAATAGAGGACCTCTCTTTTCCAGTGTCAGCCAGCACAGGTTTAGATTTTAGCCTGGACCTCCAAGCATTCCTTCGGCTTGGACACCTGAGCCCCTGGGTCTCTGGTTCCTGCAGCTGGGACCTGGAGGAGGCCGGGCCCCACCCCCTCGGAGCCCGCTGGGGCATTGAGGAGACCATGGCCGTGGCTCAGAGGCCCAGCTTCTGGTCTGGCCGCTGGTCCCACCCACCCTGCCGTGGGACTCAGCTACCCCTGTTTGGACTCTGTGCGTGCAGGCTAAGTCACTCAGTTGTGTCCAACTCTTTGTGACCCTATGGACTGTAGCCCTCCCCAGGCTCCTCTGTCCATGGGATTCTCCAGACAAGAATTCTGGAGTGGGTTGCCATTCCCTTCTCCACTTTGGACTCTAGCCTTGCTTCTTATCATCAAGTTCTCATTACCCAGCTATGAGGCTGGGTAATCTCTCCACCCAAAAGTCTGTGCTCTGGTTGTGTGAAATTGAGCAAGACCATTTCATTAATAACTGATCCATCTCATTGGCCAGAGTGGTTGACCTAACGCCTACTTCCTGATCTACGTTAGAAATGGGACTTCTCAGGGAGAGTTGGTTACAAATAGATACCGAGAGTAATGAACAGCAACTCACAGACAGGAAAGCACAGATTCGTATAGATATAAATAAATCAGTGAATAAACAGAAAGTCGGGGGAAGAACGAGATGTTTGCGTAGATTCAAAGCCTCTCCCCTCACAATCACACAGGAGAAAAGAGTAAGACATTGAGGAAGTCTGACTGGCAGTTCCTGGGCCAAGGGATCAGAGTGAACATCAGTGCAGTAATGGATCAATGACCAAGCGAATATTGTCGGTACAGTGGCAGAACCAAGGAGCGCTGTTCACCCCTGATGGGCTGCAGAGAGAACACACACCTGTGAGAAAAGTGAAAGTCGCTCAGTCGTGCCCAGCTCTTTGCGACCCCATAGACTATGCAGTCCATGGAATTCTCCAGGCCAGAAGACTGGAGTGGGTAGCCTTTCCCTTCTCCAGGGGATCTTCCCAACCCTGGGATCGAAGCCACGTCTCCCCCATTGCAGGTGGATTCTTTACCAGCTGAAGCCCACACCTGTGAGGCTACCTGCCAAAAATGCATAACCTGAATTTAACCATAAAGAATCATCAGACAAACCCAAATGAAAGAACAGTCTACAATATAACTGTCTTGTTACTTTCAAACCTGTCCATATCATGGAACTCAAGGAAAGGCTGAGAAACTGCTGGACAGACAAGGAAAGAGATATAATGACCAGGGCAAGCCACGGTTCAGAGGCTCCTTTTTCTATACAAGATACTGTTGGGATAAATGGTAAAATTTGAATGGGCTCTGGAGACTTGGAGATGTGATTGTTTTGATGTTAACTTTCTGGATTTGGTGGCTGCTTTGGGATAAAAGGACTTCGCTGGTGGCTCAGACAGTAAAGCATCTGCCTACAACAAGGGAGACCTGGGTTAGGAAGATCTGCTGGAAAAGGAAATGGCAACCCACTCCAGTACTCTTGACTGGAAAATCCCATGGATGAGGGAGCCTGGTGGGCTACAGCCCATGGGTTTGCATAGTCGGACACAACTGAGTGACTTCACTTCACATTCATTTGGGATAAATGAAAGAGAATATCCTTATTTGTGACAAAAGCACATTAAGTATTTAGGGGGGTGATAGAACATCATGTCAGCAACTCAGTCTTAAATTGTTCAGGAAAAGAAGAGTCTTTGTTCTCTACTTATAATTTTTCTGTAAGTTTGTAATTATTTAAAAATAAAAAGAAAAGAAGGAAGGAAAGAAAGAGGAACGAAGAATGGAATCTTATTCTAATTGGACCTCATATGGTGTTTTAAGCTCTTTAGAGGTATTTTTAAACAACATGGAAATGAAAATATATAACCCTGTGAGCAGGTGTAAAATTTGGATTCTTAAAAGCCATAGCAGCTGGAATAATTTTATTAGATACACTCAGATATTTCTTCTTTGATTGTCTTCACGTTTAGATATCTTTCAAACTGAAATTGCTTTTAGACTTTGAAGCTAAAATCTTTATACTGAAGTTTGTGGAATGTTAAATCACAATACTTTTGAATGTTGCCAAAGTTTCAGAAGAGTAAGACTTAGTCTGACCTGATGTGCTTGGTATCTCATTAAGTTCTCCATGCTTTGATATGCTCTCCTGGCAAAAGTCTCCTGGGCTCACTCAGAGATCAGAAAACATTCTATTCCGTGTCAAACTTTACAGTGAAGTAAAAGTAGAGGAACCAATGCTTCACTCAGAATTTTTCTATTCAAGTCTTTTTTTCTTTTCTTAAAATTTAAAGGCTAAGAATGAAAAATTTCAGATATGGAGAATAGCAAGTAATATAACATATTCCCATGCACCCACCAGTAAGATTTAATAGATGAGAGTATTTTGCCCAAAGAAATAAAAGGACAGAGACAGTGTACATACTCCTGTCCCTCACTCTACTGTATTTCTCTTTCTCTCCACTGATGAAACCTTTGTCCTTAGGTTGGTGTATAATTGTTTTTCCATCTTTGTATAGTTCCACAAACAATATATACTTTTCTTTAAGTACTTTACATTTTTGTATAAATAATATCACTTTGAATATATTATATATATATGTGATTCTGATGCTGGAAAAGATCGAAGGCAAAATGAGAAGGGGGCAGGAGAATATGAGATGGTTAGATAGCATCACTGATGGAATGGACGTGAATTTGAGCACACCCCAGGAGACAGTGGAAGACAGGGAAGCCTGGCATGCTGTAGCAAAGAGCTGGACATGACTTAGCAACTGAACAACAATAACAAATATGTACACTCTATAACTTTTTAGATTTCATTAAAATTTAATGAAAATCACAGGGCTTCTCTGGTGGCTCAGCTGGTAAAGAATCCGCCTGCAATGCGGGAAACCTGTGTTCGATCCCTAGCTTGAGAAAATCCCCTGGAGAAGGGCATGGCAACCCACTCCAGTATGCGGACCTGGAGAATTCCATCAACTCTATATGTATAGGCCATGGGGTCTCAAAGAGTCGGACATGACTGAACAACTTTCACTTCACTTCACTCACAGATCTCAAGTTTACAGTTTTATAAAATTTGATAAATATATACACTCATGTCATTACCAGCCCGATCAAGATATAGAACAAGGCCACTCACATCAGAAAATTCCCTTCCAGTTAATCCTCACCCCTATAGGCAAAAAACATTTGATTTCTACCATGATACTGTAAATATAATAGTTCTTAAACTTTGCTAATTGCTATGGAGGCTTTGCTGAAAATCAATGGACTGTATATTGGACTGTAAGATGAATAATAATGCAACTAATATTAATAATGCAAAAAATAATAATACATATAATAATCATGCAAGATGGGCATAATAAAGGACAGAAATGGTATGACCCTAAGCAGAAGATATTAAGAGGAGGTGGCAACAATACACAGAAGAACTGTACAAAAAAGATCTTCATGACCCAGATAACCATGATGGTGTGATCACTCACCTAGAGCCAGACATCCTGGAATGTGAAGTCAAGTGGGCCTTAGGAAGCATCACTATAAACAAAGCTAGTGGTAGTGATGGAATTCCAGCTGAGCTATTTCAAATCCTAGAAGATGATGCTGTGAACATGCTGCATTCAACATGCCAGCAAATCTGGAAAACTCAGCAGTGGCCATAGAACTGGCAAAGGTCAGTTTTCATTCCAATCCCAAAGAATGTTCGAACAACTGCACAGTTGCACTCATCTCACACGCTAGCAAAGTAATGCTCAAAATTCTCCAAGCCAGGCTGCAACAGGAGGTCCAGATGTTCAAGCTGGATTCAGAAAAGGGAGAGGAATCAGAGGTCAAACTGCAAACATCTGTTGGATCATCGAAAAAACAAGAGAGTTCCAGTAAAACATCTACTTCTGCTTTATTGACTATGCCAAAGCCTTGGACTGTGTGGATCACAACAAACTGTGGAAAATTCCTCAAGAGAGGGGAATATCACACCACCTGATCTACCTCCTGAGAAATCTGTATGCAGGTCAGGGAGCAACAGTTAGAACTGGGTAGGGAGCGACAGACTTTTTCCAAATTGGGAAAGGAGTACGTCAAGGCTGTATACCGTCACTTTGCTTATTTAACTTATATGCAGAGACCATCATGCGAAATGCTGGACTGAATGAAGCACAAGCTGGAATCAAGATTGCTGGGAGAAATAGCAATAATCTCAGATTTGCAGAGGACGTCACCCTTATAGCAGCAAGCAAAGAACTAAAGAGACCCTTGATGAAAGTGAAAGAGGAGAGTGAAAAAGCTGGCTTAAAACTCAACATTCAGAAAACTAAGATCATGGTATACAGGCCCATCACTTCATGACAAATAAATGGGGAAAAAATGGAAACAGTGACAGACTGTTTTCTTGGGCTCCAAAATCATTGTAGATGGTGACTACAGCCATGAAATTAAAAGATGCTTGCTCCTTGGAAGAAAAACTATGACAAACCTAGACAGCATTTTAAAAAGCAGAGACATTACTTTGCCAACAAAGGTCCATCTAGTCAAAGCTATGGTTTTTCCAGTAGTCATGTACGGATGTGAGAGTTGGACCACAAAGAAGGCTGAACGCTGAAGAATTGATGCTTTTGAACTGTGGTGTTGGAGAAGACTCTTGAGAGTCCCTTGGAATGCAAGGAGATCCAACTAGTCCATCCAGAAGGAAATCAGTACTTAATATTGATCAGAAGGGCTGATGCTGAAGCTGAAACTCCAATACTTTGGCCACCTGATGTGAAGAACTGACTCATTGAAGAAGACTCTGATGCTGGGAAAAAGATTGGAAGGCAGGGGGAGAAGGGGACAACAGAGGATGAGATGGTTGGATGGCATCACCGAGTCAATGGACATGAGTTTGAGTAAGCTCTGGGAGTTGGTGACAGACAGGGAAGCCTGGTGTGGTGCAGTCCATGGGGTTACAAAGAGTCAGACACGACTGAGGGACTGAACTGAACTGAATGGACTGTACATGTGTGTCCATTTTTGGACTATTTTGTGTGTTTATTAATATTTATCTATCATGCAAATACCACACCAGACTGATCATGTATCTTTATATTAAGTCATAAAATCACTAAGTATGAGTTCTCCAACATTCTTTCAAGATAGTTTTAAATATTTTTAGGGCTTTTCATTACCATTAAAATATAAAAATCAACCTGTTAATTCTGCCAAAGAATCTTCTGGGGTTTTGATTAGGACTGCATTGAGTTTACACACAAATTTAGGAAGAATTCGTGAATTAACAGTATTGAGTCTCCCAACCCATGAACATGCTTTACCTCCTCTTTCATTTTTGAGGAGAGCGGAGTCACCCACTCCAGTTTTCTTGCCTGGAGAATCCCATGGACAGAGGAGTCTGGCAGGCTCCATTCCCTTTGGTTTCATTTAATTTCTCTCATGGCTATTTAGTCCTTGAATTTGTTTTATAGATTCATCAGGATTTTTTCTATGTAAATAATCATGTCAACTGCCAATAAAAGAAGTTTTACATGTTTTTGCCAGTGTCAAGCCACTCGGGTACTCTTGCCTAGAAAATCCCATGGATGGAGGAGCCTGGTGGGCTACAGTCCATGGGGTTGCAGAGAGTCGGCCACGCCTGAGTGACTTCGCTTTGACTTTCTTTCCAATCCACTGCCTTTATTTCCTTTATTCTTTATTGAGACTAGCTGAGGCCACCAGTACAATGTTGAAAGGAGATAGTAAAAGTGGGTATCTTTGTTTGTGTTTAATTTTAGATGCAGTTAAGATATTCAATTTTTCAGTGTTAAGTATGATGTTACCTAAGTATTCATACATGCCCTATATCAAACTAAGAAATTAAATCAAGATCATTTCATTTTTAGAATGCTGAAAGTTGTTATCATGAATCGGTTTTGAAGGTTTTCAAATGCTTTGTTTTATAAATTTAGTGATTTCTATGAATTTTGAGATGTTTAACTGCCCTTGTATTTCAAGAATAAACCCCACTTAGTCATGATATAGTATACTGTTGTATTTGATTTGCTTTTTAAAAGCTTTTTATGTCTACGTTCATGAGGGATATAGATCTGCAAGATCCTTTTTGGCTAATGTCTGGTTCTTTCTAGTTTGAGTTCTTATAAATAGTCCTGTTATAAACATTCTGGCATAGTTTTTTTTGCTGCAATACGCCTTTAAGTTGCACATATATGTGGCAATGGAACTTCTGGGTCATGGAGTATATGTATGTTTAATTTTAGCAAATCCCGCCAAAGTGATTGTGGTCTTTCGCACCTCCACCATCCGGGTAGAGTGTGTCACTGGACGTGTGGGCTGTGAGCTACTTTCTACTAGCCTGCAAAGGGTTAGGTCCAGAAATCGAGAGTGAGCATTTAGAAACTTCTCTAGAAAAGTGCCAAGGAGCCACAGTCGGCAGCCTCGTGATGGACGCCTGCCGGGGGCCCAGGAGGCAGGACCTCCTGTCCTAGTCCTCGGCGGACCACGTTTTGGCCTGCACTGGGAACGGAGAAAGACGCTGCTCTTTCACCACACAGAGTCTGAGAAGCAGGGGTGTGGGAGAATTCTGGTGGTTCCACAGCCTTTGGTAACATTCAGTCATTTCGTTTCATTCTTTCTGATGTGGGTCCAGTTGTCTGGCCCCGTTATTTTAGTTTGTATTTTCCCAACAACTAAAGAAGTTGTATACTTACCGTATATGTTCAGGTCATCTGAAAATCCCTCTGTGTGAAGTATCTACTTGTTCAAATTTTTTGCCCACTTGCAAGGTTTATATGTTTTTCAGTTGAAGTATTGTTGTTCAGTTGCTCAGTCGTGTCTGACTCTTTGCGACCCCATGGACTGTAGCACCTCAGGCTTCCCTGACCTTCACCATCTCCGGCAGCTTGCTCAAACTCACGTTGATCGATTTGGAGAAGCCATCCAACTATCTCATCCTCTGTCAGCCCCTTCTCCTCCTGCCTTCAATCCTTCCAGCATCAGGGTCTTTTCTAGTGATTTGGCTCTTGGCATCCGGTGGCCCAAGTATTGGAGCTTCAGTCCTTCTAATGAATATTCAGGATTAATTTCCTTTAGGGTTGACTGGTTTGATCTCCTTGCAGTCCAAGGGACTCTCAAGAGCCTTGAGAATTGAAATATAGTTGATTTCTAATATCATGTTTGTTTCAGGTATACAGCACAGCAATTTACACACATACACATAATATTCTTCTTCAGATTCTTTTCCCTTATAGGTCATTACAAAATATTGAGTATCTTTGTGGGTTATCTTATCTCATATATAGTAATGTTTATATGCTAATCTCAAGCTCCTGATTCAACATTAATGTTTTAGGTTTCCCCCAAACCCTTAACCTGGACTCTTTCCTAAACCCCACCCCACTACGTCTATGAGGGAAAAGGTGAGCAAAATAGGAGGAGAGCAAAAACCTGATTTAGAAGTGAGATTTGTCTGGGTTTATTCAGGTCATCTTTATGAGCCCTCAGCATGAGCCAAGCATCCATTGTGCCCACAAGAACGGAGCTCTGAAACAAGACAGGCAATTCTTGCCCTGCGTGAATTTGCACTCTAGTGGGTAGAAGACAAACACGAAATGATGACTCTGGATGGTGAGTAATGGGGGTTTACTGCCCAAGCTTGAGACCGGCTGCCTCTATGAGAAGCTGACCTCGATTTCCTAGAGCAGCTTTGCCCACACAGGTTGAGAACGGGAAGTATCTGTGGTTACATTCCCTGACCCATCACCCAGCAGTCCAGATCCACTGGTTGAAGGATACAGCACAGGAAACCAGCTTCCTTGCCTGGGGTTGGCACAAATTAGGGTGCAATTTAGGCTTCAGAGAGACATCAGGGATCAGGCTACAGTTGAGACTTAGTCAGAAATGGTACCTCTGGTTATCTTTCTCCCACACTCGCTGGCTTCTTCGGGGAGTACTTCCTTAATACATCAGTGCCCCCTGAATTCTCATCCAAGAGTCTGCTTTCAGAACCCTGATACAAGTTTTACAATTCTTTTAAGACTATGTCTTTCTGTGCTGGGAAGCTGGGCAAACCAGGTTCAATCTCCCTTGTATTCACAGGCAATGACCCACCCTACCGAGGGGCAGGCTGCCCACTCCCTCTGGGCCTTAGTTTCCTCAGTTACAAAAGTGGGACAAAAACAAAGACATTTTAGGTTAAGGGTTGCTGTGATGATTAACTTAAATAATGCAACGCTTAGCACAGAGACTGGCAAAAATCACACACTCACAGCTATTATTGTGCAAAGTTTAGGAAAGGGTTCATAAAATGTTGCAAGACTTTAGTTTTATATCTTCATCGATGCTCTGTGTCACCAGAATTTGGCCAGGGCCAGAAGATGAGGAAAGAGAGAAATAGCCTTTCTTGGACCTACGGGGTGCCTCCAACCTTTTCATTTAAGCCTGAGAGTGAAAGCGAAAGTTGCTCAGCCGTGTCTGACTCTTTGCAACCCCATGGAATTTTCCAGGCCAGAATACTGGAATGGGTAGCTGTTCCCTTCTCCAAGGGATCTTCCCAACCCAAGGATCGAACTCAGGTCTCCTGCATTGCAGGCAGATTCTTTACCAGCTGAGCCACCAGGAAAGGCCAAGAATACTGGAGTGGGTAGTCTATCCCTTCTCCAGACGATGTTCCTGACCTAGGAATTGAATGGGGGTCTCTCGCATTGCAGGCAGACTCTTTACTTGCTGAGCTACCAAGGAAACCCTAAGCCTGAGATCCATATGTCAAGAATAGCAGGTTCTGTTATAATCACTTTAAAGATAGGAACCTAAGCGCCCAAAGAGATAAGATGCCTAGGGAGATGATGCCTAAGGTGTGCAAGTCAGGTTCTAAATGAGACCCATTGGAACCGAGCCCAGCGTGGGACCTCCACCGCCTGCGGGCAGGGCTCTGTCTTTTCTTCCAGGTCCTTTCACCATGCCAGGCATTGGTGTATGTGGTTCATGGCGGGGGTGGGGGGGGGAATGTCCAGTCCTGGCTGAGATGACTCCCGCCAGGCCAAGCCTCTGGCTGATTCCAGGAATCCATGACACCTGGTGTGATGTGCTGAGGTTGCAAGGAAGACCTGCTCTGGGGCCGGGTTAGTCTTTGGCCCTCAGGTGATGGTGCAAGGGGAGCCTCTGTGGGCCAGTATGCAGTCGTCAGAGACCACCGTCTCTCCATCCTAACTGTGCCCCGCCCCTGAAGCCCCCATTTTGCCTGCTACAGCTCTGGCCCTCCAGGATGCCTCTGAAAGGGGGCTGGGAAGGCAGGAGGTTCACTGGGCCACATCCACAGGCAAATCAGAGCCCAGTAGGGACAGCTGCTCTGTGGGGTTCTAAAATCCCAGGTGCAGATTACAGACAGTGAAAGGGGGGCTTGGCTGAACACCCCTCAGGGTGCCACTGTACCGACTAGTCAGAGCTAGGAACGGGTCGAGGAACTATGAGTTTTGGACAACCCTAGGCACAGCGACCCATTTCTGCTTCTCTGAGTTTCCCACGGGGGTAAGCAAACCCAGTCCTCCCGGACTAACCCCTCCCTTAGAAACGCAATCCTCCCAACAATGGGGCAGACTTCCAAACGCTCCAAGAGAGATGCTGGGTCCCAGGGGGATGGATTCTTGCTCCCTGGCAAAACCCGGGCTTACTTACCCTCTCAAATCCCTCAAGACTGGCTTCTCCGAGAGGACTAGGGGTGGGGACAGCCAGGGGAGTACTCGGACCCGGGAGGGTGGTGGGTGGACGCCCACAGCTCTGCAACCGAACCGGTACCAGGATCCCTGCACCCCTTGCCCTCCTCTCGACACTGAGCCGGGCACCTCAGCCCAGCCCGCTCGGGAAGCACAGGCCCCACAGCATCTGACCTGAAGCAGGTTCTTCTATTTTTTTTTTTTTAAAACACCTACTTTGAGTTTTCCTTCCTCCGCTTTAGCAACTGCATCCTGTCGTGTTGGTTTTTCTGAGAAGAGGAGGCTTGCTTTCTTTTCAACACAGCACACTTAATTGAGAGCAGATTCGAACCCCTCCTGCCTTTCGGTCTGGCCCCCAAACCTGCCAAAGGAGAATCGCGTTCTCTGGGGGACAGACTAAGTTCACAGACACAGCAGGTCAGCCTGTGCGTCGCTGTCCGGAGGAGGATAGCTCTGCCCTGGCCACCGGGGGCATCTGTCAGGGTCACCTGCTGGGAGAAAATGGGACCAAGAAAGTGCTGAGTGTGTGCCTACGGACTCCCCCCAAATCCTGTGTGTGTGCATCCCAGCGGCCCGGGGTTTCACCTCACAGCCACTTTCACTCTGGGAGCTCGGAGATGAGGCCTTGGTTGCCCAGGAGACGGGGCAGGAAGAAGGTCGTGCCAGTTGTTACGGACAGCGACCCGATGAGCCGGGACAGGGTGGGCAGGCCCCCTCCGAGAGCCTCCCGGTGCAGGTGTGCTCTTAGCTTGCATTTTGGAGTGATTTCCACTGTGCTGGTGAAGTTTCATCTAAACAAAATATTTCTTTTGTTGAGGGCATTCTGCAATACGGAGGCCTTCTGGCTGCCTAAGAGTTTGACCTCCCAGTTCTCCAGACTCGGCATTTGGCTGTCTGCTGGTATTTTTAGTAGAAGTATAAAAAGAACCTCAGAAAGTTTGGGCTGGGGAGAGAAGGGGAGGACTGGGTGCCTGCATACGGTGACTTGAGCCATGGAAATAACACCAGGAAGCAGAAAGCAAAACAGAAGCCGCAGACCAGAACGTTACTGGGGGAAAAGCTCAATAAGCATGGTTTCAAAAGTGAAAGTTCAGGTCCTTGTCTTACCCTCCATTCATCTAAAAAGGGAAGTAGAGGTAATCATTATGTGAAGCACATTTTTAAGTCCAGTTCCCCCATGGACAGAACTTCAGCCACCCACTTCTAAATAAGAATGTATATGTCAATAATAAAAAAAAATATTTGCTAAATTAACCTCCAAAGAAGACATTATCAAAGGACATGTCTGATACTTCTAATGTGTGTCTGGCACTAGGTAGGTGGTTCAGAACATTATTTTCACTAGACTTTCAAGATTTACAAATAAAATAATGTAAATAAAATCCGTTACAAATGTTCCTTCCCCTCCTTTGGGGGTAGTATGATGTGGTACAGATTCATTGCTCCCCTTCCAAAACTGTTGCTTCTGTTTTGGAGGAATTAAGAAAGACAACCCAGGCTTAATAAATCAACACCGAAGTTCAGAAGTTCAGAGCAATTTGTCTTGGGAACAAAGTCTTCCCTAGAGCTAAGAGGCATTCAAAGGAATTCTTGTTGTCAATGGGATTATTTAAGATATCCCTGAGACCCAGATAAATATTTGATGATTTGGCAAAGCGCTGGGGTTTCTTTGCCGGTGTTTCTTCTGCTGACGCATCTCCCCCCTCCACCTGGGGTCTGGACCTTGTAGCTTCATTAGACTCTGCAAATGAAGGCAGGCTGGGATTTCCCCAGGGTCTGCTAGTGTGCGAGAGCTTGGCCGGAAACCACAGATCGGGGTTTACAAGACGGGTGAGGGCGCGCGCGCGCGTGCAAGTGTGTGCGTGCGTGCAAGCGCGTGTGTGCGCGCGCGCGCGCGGAGGGAGGGTGGCCGGGGCGGGGGCACGGAGGCGCGGGGGCCGGGGAGGGAGGCAGCAGAGGCCGGTTGCAAAGCCGCCATCTAGAGGCCGCCCGCCCGCAGTGTATATAACGCGAGTCTGCAGCCCCGGAGAGCGCGCACTTCTGCAAACGGCTCAGCCCCGCGGCACGCAGCGCCGGAACCCAGAAGGCGAGCCCGAGCCGGAGGAGCCCCGCCGCCAGGTGAGGACGCGGCGCGCGGTCAGCGGGGCGTGCGGGCGGCGGGCGGGGTCTTTTTGCAGACCTCGTCTTTGGAATAAGCTCTGATGGGTGCTGGCGAGTCCGCAGGTCTGGTTTCCGAAGGCGCAGGCGGCGTGCTGCCTTGCGGAGTGCGGCTGGTAACTCGGGGCTTCCCTTGGGCTGCAGAAAGTCAACGAGGGCTGCTCTCTGAAGTGGAAGGCGCTCTTCGTGGGTGTCTGTTGGACTGAGGAATCTGGGGTTCGTCTGCAAGCAGAGAACTTCGTAAAAGGGCAGGCTGTCCATGCCGCCTGCTCAAAGTTGGCATGGGGTCAGCTTGGCACCAATGCCTACCTGTTTTCTGCTCTGGTCTCTCCACTGGGGAAGCAGAACTGGCACTAAACATGTAATTCCAGGAAGATGTGCCCTTTATGAAGAGGTGTCCTCGAGCAGACAAGAAAACTGGGCTGAGAGTCTTTGTGAGTCCAGAATGGGTTTGAATTCACTGCTCTGGAGGATTAAGAGAGCCTGCAAGTCCGGAAGCTATAAGAGTGAATGTTAAATAGAGCCCGGCTGACTTGTCTCTCCACTGCATCCTTCTTAATCTATTTGCTGTTCGCTCAGAAGGTGTTAAAAACAACTTCAGCTGGGGGGAAAAAAAAGGCACACACACGTCTAGGATTTTGCACTGTGATTGTACTCGTGAAGTAAAAAACATGACTTTTGTTCGATTTTGTTTGCCTGCATAAAGAGCTGAGGACTGACTCAAAACTCTGCAGTGAGGTCAGGCATGGGTGGTTAGCCAAGACTTGTAAGTTCCAGAGAGAATGAGAAGTTGTAAAAGTCAGACTGCCTGTCTCCCTTTTTCTTTCTCTCTCTCTGTCTTTCTTTCTCTCAATTCATTTGCTCACACCAGGATCATTACGTTTTCCAGACGTAGAAGAGCACTCCCCCCCCCCCCCGGGAAATGGTTTACAGCCCTTTGAAGGTATTTGATGCCCTGACATCCCCTGAAACATTGATTCTGCAGAGTCTCAATGTGGTAACTTTTTCTTTTCTCTTTAAACGGGCAGATGCTGCCTTTGTGTCGCTTTATTTATTCCAGGGAAATGCAGAGATCAAATAGGCTCTCCTAGAAAGGCAAGTGGAGGCGGTTGGTGTCTGCGCTTCACTTTCCATAGATTTTAAATGGATAAACTGCTTGCCCTTCTTTCATCAGCCCTTGAGCTTCCCCAGATGCGGAGCCTTTTTCTAAAGCAGAGTTGTACAGGGGAGCTCTAGCTTGGAAACAATTTGCTCTTTTTTCCCCAGTCTCAGCCATAAACACTCCAGTGTGCACCGACTGTGGAGCCCCATGCCACAAGCTCCTGGGGATGGGGGTGGGGGAGGCGGGCTGCATGGGATTTGGGTGGAAAAGAAAAAGAACATTGAGTCTTGGCTGTGTTTTGTTGCTCATCTGATGTTTGAAAGGGGTGTGCATTGCAGTTGTCAATTTTTAAAAGTTCTGGAAAGTACAGTGCGGGCAGCATGCAGATGCTTAACTGAGTCAGGACTTCCGAGGTTATCCCATATTAACAGCCAGTCTTGAGAGACTGGAGAAGGTATTATGGTTTCTAATCAGGTCCAGAACAGGCAAAGTATAGTCTTTCTGGATGGAGGGAAAAAAAAAACCCAAACAACAAAAAAAAATCGACTTAATCAGGAACAGTGGCTTTTTGTCTGATCACTCCAGGCAGAGAGAGAGGCTCGTGTTTTCCAGGAGACACCAGGGAAATTGGTTACTTAACCTTAGGCTGAAAGAGTCATTCTATGAACCCTAAGGGTAACCAGGAGAAGAAGAAAACTGTAAAGGCTTAAGGACTTGAGATGGTTCTCAGTGGTTCTGCAGAACACGCGTGGAATTCTGGGCTAGAAAGTATTTGTATTTTTTCATCCAGGCAACCACGGAACTTGATTTTTATTCAGGAACAGAAATAGTTTTAGAAGGGCTTCCAGACAAATTGCATGTGTAGGTGGAAATTTGTGTGTCATGTCAAGTGTTTTTAAAGTCCCAGGAAATTATAGCTCTGGGAGACATATGTTTTATTAAAGTGAAAGCAAGCAGAAAAACAGGAAAGAAGGAGAAAAGGGGGGCAGTTTTGAATACTTAATGGTTTGCTGCTGGAATCTTTGATCCTTTGGTTACACCAGAACCGACTCAGCTTATAACGAAAAAAACAAACGTCGCTGCTCGGTTCTGCAAGTGATGAGAGAGTGGCGTATTTTCATAGTGAAAATTTTGCCCAGCCCTAAGTAGGTTTGGAAACTGACTCTGCCTTTTTGTTCCGAGATGGAGGGGCTGAGACCCCCTCGGGTGGTGCCCTCGGGCAGGGGACAGATAAAGGGGGCAGGGGGCTGCCTGGGGACTGTCAGCCAGATGGCTCACACCTCCCGGTTCTCTTATGGTCAAGGAACCCTCTGTCACGTCTTCTCCTAATTTTAAGTCTAAGATGGGAACCCCACTGAGTGTAGCCCAGGGTTGGGGGCTGTCCTAGGCTGGCTGACTCCCTGCCGCTTGTCCTGCTTCTAAGCTGGGTGGGAATTAGGGCTCTGGTTACACCCGCTAACCCAGACGGCAGCCTTTGTGCCGTGGGAACCTCTGGGTCTGCCCTCCTGGGTCCTGTGCTGCTTCCCAGTTGGGCCGCTGAGCACAATAGAACAGATCAGGTTTCTGGATGTGGGGTTTGTTCTATTTCCCCAAATTCTCCCCGTCTATCAATGCGAGGTGTGTCTGAGGACTCTGGAAATAGATGGCCTCTACGTGGATTAGGGTTTGGATTTTCCTCTCTCTTATTATTTTTTGAGTTTTCAAACAATTCAGAGCAATTCTTGTGAAAAATAACAGTGGTCAGGACGGCACTGTTCTGTTTATTTGACATGCGGAGGGGGGAGACAGACTGCCTCCCACACCCCGTTCTGCTCTTAGCCCTAGCAGGTGGCCCCCTCAAGCCTGGGCCAAAACTTTCCTGGACATCCCCATAGATTTAACGCAGGATTGATAAGAAATGAAACAAACCTCAGAGCTGTGCAGTTTCCTAAGGACTTTCAGAACTGGTGCTCTGGGACAACCCAGAGGGATGGGGTGGGGAGGGGGGAAGCGAGCGGGGTTTAGGATGCGGGACACACGTATACTGGTGGCTGATTCTTGTTAGATGTTTGGCAAAAACACCACAATATTGTTAAGTGATTAGCCTCCAACTAAAATAAATTAATTAATTTTAAAAAATAAAGAAATGGGGCAGGTCTTCCATATGTAAATTGCACTCCTGGAGTAGAAAGCGCAGGGCTTTTGCAGGAGACCAGAGTCTGCGTCCCCCTGGAGAGTCCCTGGGGCGTGGGGAGGGTGAACAGAGCTGGTTTCGGCCACCTGAGTTTCTGGTCCCGCTGCCTGTCTGGCCTCAGTTTCCAGGTGCCCAGTGGCGAGGTTAGCCAGGCTGGGTGATCGTGTTGGGACAACACTGAGTTGCTTCGTGAAATTCCACCCTGGGAGGACATGAGTTGAGTCCCAATGGCAGAGAAGCCAATGAAGGAGGTCACCTGCGGGCACAGGTCCTGGAGAGCCCAGGGTCCTCTTGGCATCCGAGGCGGTGCCCTGGGTGGCCTGGCCCATGTTACCGTCTCTGCACTGCGCCCTGGCCTGACAAGCACCCGGCTTCTCCTGCAGGCCATCTGCATGGTTTGTGCCGTCTCCTCCCTCAAAAGCCTTTTCTGCCCGAAAGCCAGGTCCTTGCTCAAGACCTTGGTGGCTCCTGCATGGACAGGCTCAGCCAAGTTTGGTGACCCTGCAGTACCACAGCACTGACCACCCCAGCACCCACTTTCTCCTGGGAGATCCCCATCGGTCACTGGAGTGGAAGTCCCTCACCATGCTCCAGGGGCATCCACACTACCTTCCTGCCTTCCCGACCCTCTCGGTTGGCGGGGGATGGGTGAGGATTGATGATTCTGGTCTGTTATTGCCCCAGAGCAGTGCCTCTCACAGAAGGGGCTCCACAATCACTGGGGGGCATTGAAACGGGTGAGACTTCGCTCAAGTGAGAGGTCTGGAAAAGTCTCCTCGGGGCTCCCATTTCCATTGACAATCTCAAAGTTTTGGTCTGGGGAGATTGATTCACTGTTGATTCATTGATTATGAATTCATTGAACACATGCTTTGTCTGGGTGCCCTTGCTGGCTGCCTGGTACACAGGCAGTAAGGCCTTGGGGGGTGGGCGCTTGAGGAAAGAGGGGACACGGGAGCAGCCCAGGGACACAGTGTGGAGGTACGGGGCCTGGCTGAGAGAAGGTGGGGGCAATAGAGGGCCTAAGTGGGGATGGGATTTACTGGGGAGAGGAGGGCCTACCCGGCTGGTCGGGAAGGGTGTTCCAAGTCTGTGATTGGAAACTGCAAGCATGCTGAAGGCAGTGTTGGGGAGCTCTGGCTGGCTACCTAAATGTGGGGCAGTCTGTGTCCTGCAGGGAGTGACTGTGGGCCAGTGGAAGGACGTGTTCCTTGCAGGCCACACCATCAGCCCGTGGAGACCGTGAACTTGAAGATGTCCTTCTGGCTTTGCTCTCAGCTTGCTGGGTGAACGCAGGGAGACCATTGGGGGCAGCTGGATGTGTCAGGCTGCTTGAAGCTGCGCTGTGGTCACCAAGGAAACTTGATTGATGAATAATAAGCCCAAGAGATGAGGGGACATCTCCCTTGTAGCAAATGGGGACGTGAGTGGTCGATGAGTCTCTTTACAGGTGCCAGTGTAGGGGTGGGGGAGGGCGGGGGGTGGACAGACACTGGTCCTCCATCCTGCAGGCCATAGGAAGATCTACTTCCTGTCCTAGCAGAGTGTGATGCTTTCTGGGTGCAGATGTAGGACCCAGAATCTACAGGAAGTGATCCCTATAGAGGGAGCTTGGTGAGAGAAACCAGTACCCATTGGGGAAAAGGGAATGAAAAAAAAAGCAATGCTGATTACTGCTTTGTTCTCAGTTGAGTCCCTCTGGTCTAGAAAAATGATGGACCACGGACCGTCATTGTTCTGTGGGACATTCCTCCCTCTAGTAAAATTTCCATAAGGCTTGATGCCAAGTTTCAGATCACACGGACGTATATAGGATGAAAGCTACAATCCCCGCTTTGTCCTCTTGTCCCGCACTTCCAGCCCAGTTTTATACTTACTGCAGATCTTTCCCCGTGCTTTTACACACATATGGGTGTGTGCCGAGTCACTTCAGTCATATCTGACTCTTTGTGACTCCATGGACTGTAGCCCACCAGGCTCCTCTGTCCATGGGGTTCTCTAGGCAAGAACACTGGAGTGGGTTTCCGTGCCCTCCTCCAGGGGATCTTCCTGACTTAGGGACTGAACCTGTATCTCTTGCATCGTCTGCCTTGGCAGGCAGGTTCTTTACCACTAGTGCCACCGGGGAAGCCCCTTATGCACATACATGTACCTATGAAAATACACATAGTTCTTATTTTTTGGCCATGTGTATATGTGTAACTTTCCATCCTCATAAAAGCATTCCTTCTTTCTTTGTACAATTGTATTATATTCCAGACAGTGGTTCATGGTCTTTTATGGGTCAACATTTATGTTGTCTCCAACTTTTTGCTGGTGTATAAATAGTGATTCAATAAACATCCTTGCATAGATTTTCTTGGGAATATTTATTTTGATATGAGAATGTGTGAACTTGTGAGATCAAAGAACTGGAAGAATCTTTTATCCCAAGCCCTGTTGCTTTCCTTCCATGAGGAATCTTTATGCAGATGTTATTAACCTGTGTCAGAAGTCATCTCTCATTCTCCTGCCCTCCCTGGTGGGGGCTCTGACCCCCAGGGATGCAGGCAATAGGCAGATGTGACTGTCACCCAGGAGTCCCTCCTGAGGTTTGGCCCAAGCCAACGGGAACGGAACTGCTGGCTTATTGCAACAGAGGGGGTCTGGTCCATGTGGACGTGGGAGTCAGCTCCAGGCCCTGGGATCCTCAGCCTATCCGCTACCCTTCCCACCATCACAGACCAGCCACATGGCCTGGAGGTGTCACCGCGTATACGAGGATCATGGCTGGTCCCTCCCAGTTGGCATAGGCAGTGAGCCCTCCCTTGCATGGGGAGACCCCTCGCTTTTCCTGGGGGCAAGTAGAAACTCTGGTGAAGGGTCTCCGGGGGTTGAGTGGCCTTGGAGTTGATGGAACGCCTCTCTCACCCCTTCCTCTTTCAGGATTGGTCAGGCCTTGGGGAACCAGGAGCTTGGAGAGATGTATTGTAGTTGCTGTATCACATCTTTGTTCAGGTCAGGGGCTTGAGAGCATCACCTGTTAAAATCCAAGACAGTGACTTAGGAAGATTGTGGTCTTAGGCGTGGGGACCACCCGCGGTTAGCTCCGGGCCTCCTGGACATGCGCTCGGAGGTCCACCGACCATGTTCGATGTGACCCGGCGGATGTCTTTATATGATGCTCTTCTCCTTTTCTGGAAAGAGCCCTTGCTTGTTTCCAAAACAGAACAGGTGAAAAATGACAGGTGACGGAGGCTGCGCTCTGCTGTGGCGTTTTCCCCCGTCTTTGGCTTCCCGTTTGAATCTGCGGGGGGCTGGATTGCTGCACACCTCCTCTCTAGGCCTCCCTTCCTTCCCTGGACCCCTGCAGCCTCTGCCCCAGGAGGGCAGGGGCCAGTGAGTTCCCTGGAAGAAGGCCAGTGGGCAAGGCGCGGGCCTCTGGCTCATCTGCACTGGTGGCTGGTCAGTGATTAGTGGTGGATGGTCAGTGGGCCAGCTGGCTTTCAAGCCCCAGCATGGTGCCCCCCCAAGCCTCTGCTATCCCCCCAGCTCCTCCTGGAAGGTTCCGCATGCTGCCCAAGAGGAAACAGAGAGGACGACTGCAGGGGGGCGGTGGACCGACCCTTAAGTCACTTTCGGGCCCAGAGGATGGGTGATCATTAAGTCAGGTTTTCATTGTCCAGAGGGCAGAAACCAAAGGACCCGATGGGCTCCCTGAGCTCTTTCCCACCTTGGCCGCAGCCCAGGGGACACTGAGGGCCAGACCAGCCCAGAGGCGTGAGTGTGGATGTCTGCTGTGCGGGAGACGTGGGCCCTGGAGGGACACAGACTCCCGGTGTTTCCTGTAGGCCTCCTGCACCCGTGGGCCCCTCCGTCCACACCGAGCCATGCCCCTCCATTGGGGTGCTGGGGGGCATGGCGCATCCAGTGAGCGGGATGACTCCTTGGATGAAGACGGAGGTGGGGGCGTAGCGTCTCTGTCAGGCTTCCTTTTGTTCAAGCCCCTGTGCACGGCCCAGACTCCAGGGATTCTGGCTGCATCTGTGGAGGCCTGGTAGGGCTCTGCCAGGGCGGGCAGAGGGAAGGAGCCCCAGCCAGGGCCCAGCCCCGCTCTGCCCGCCTCTGTGGGGCAGTGGCCCATCCTCTGGCTGAGTTCTGCAGGGACCCAGGTCAGATGAGGTCATGGGGTGAAAGTGCTTTATAAGCTACAGTAAAAGTGTTAGTCGCGCCGACTCTGCAACCCCACGGACTGCCGCCCGCCAGGCTCCTCTGTCCATGGGGTTTCCCAGACAAGAATACTGCAGTTGGGTTGCCGTTTCCTCCTCCAGGGGATCTTCCCGACCCAGGGATAGAACCCATGTCTCTTCTGTCTCCGGCATTGGCAGAAGGGTTCTTTACCACTAACGCCGCCTTTGCCACTCGGCCTTAGGGAAGCCCCACGCCATGCTGCAAGCGTGCTCATGGATCACAGCCTGGTCGCGGCGAAGGGCCTTGTGTTACTCAGTGAAGCTGTGAGCCACGAGTCCATCCCCGAGATGGACGGGTCACAGTGAAGAAAGAGTTCTGACAAAACGTGGTCCGCTGGAGACAGGAAGGGCAGACCACTCCAGTGTTCTTGCTGTGAGAACGCCGTGAACAGTATGAAAAGACAAGAAAATATGACACCGGAAGGTTGGAAGCCCCGCCCACCCTCCAGGTTGGAAGGTGTCTTGTATGCTTCTTCTGAAAGAGCAGAGGGCAATTGCTAACAGCTCCAGAAAGAATGAGGTGGCTGGCCCAAGTCGGAAACAACGCTCAGCTTAGATGTGTTTCATTTTAAGGAGATGGGAAAAAAAAGGGGGTCACATCTTAGAGCCACGCAGGAGAGCAAAGCCCAAGTCCTCCCCTCCGTCTCTCCTGAAGTCGGGGGTGCAGCGGGCACCATCATTTCCTGGCTGCTTAGCGGCCCAGGGTGGCGGGAGGGTCAGGAGGACCTTGAAGGCAGGGTCTGGAGGTGGCTGCCCATCCCAAGGCCAGTCCAGGTCTGGTTTCTCCCAGGCGTGCGCTGTGCATCCATGTTCTCTCAGCATCCTCTAGCTGCGCCTTCCACAGCCTATTATTTGCCCTAACTTGATTTTGGCTTCCCTGGTGGCTCAGCTGGCAAAGAATCTGCCTGCAATACGGGAGACCTGAGTTCAATCCCTAGATTGGGAAGATCCCCTGGAAAAGGGAATGGCTGCTCACTCCAGTATTCTGGCCCGGAGAATTCCATGGACCGTGTAGTCCATGGGGTCACAAAGAGTCAGACATGACTAAATGACCTTCCCTTCCCTTCAACTTGACCTTGCTGACTTTCCATGCATGCCCTCTGGCCGGGTTTTGCAACAAGTCGATGGTCCCAGGGCCCTGGCGTCCTCCTGGTGATGGGAGGAGGCTCTGAGGACCACCAGATTTCCTGGCCTCAGGCCCTGTGGCTCCACTATCTCCTCCTCGGAGGTTCAACTGTGTCCATCAGCAGCAGGGGACGCTGAGGCCCGGTCAGGTCACCTGGAAGGGAACCAACAGCCACTTGCCTGTCACATAGGTGAACAGACAGCAGCTGAGGGCCGTCTCCTCACCTGTGGTCCCAGGGCAGGTTCCCAGCTGTGAGTCTGGAGGCTGAGGTGGCCCTGGGCAGCAATAGGTGGACGGCCTCACTCCTGGGGCGTCTGCTCGCTTTCCCTGGAGGTAAAGGCATCAGCTCGCAGTGTTTGGGCAGCTCCTGCCTCTACCCCCACCCAGGGCGGGGCCTTGACCACTTAGCCACTTGGTCAGTTTTGAATGTGGAGCAAGAAGTAAGTGAGTCTGTGCTTTTTGACAGGTCAAGAGAAGGGGGAGGATGCAGTTTGGAGCTTCTGTCCATTAGATTCTGTCCTCAGCCCTTGAGTTCTTAGGTAGCCCTGTAAGACGGGGGCTGGTGCCCTGAGAAAGCAGTGGCAGATGACGGGTTAACTAGACTCACTAGACTCACAGGAAGCACTAATGAGGGAGGCGCCCGAATCCCAGCCCAGGACGGTCTGATCATGAGAGGGGTGCTCTCCCAGCTGGGTCTCTGTGGACCATTAACCCGGCCGCTGGGCCCTGACTCAGGTACCATCCTTCTCCATCCTCCGGGACTTCTCAAGTGTGGCCTGGAGTCCATTTTAGATGAACTTGGCAAGTACGCTTGGCTTGCAGTCAGTCCTTGCCTGTGACAGGGGAGAAGGAGGAACAGACTCCCTACCCTAGACGGCGATCCCCACCAGGGCGCTCTTGGGCCAAGTGGTTTCATTCGACAGCCCCTTCCTGTGGGGATGCAGTGAAGCTGTCCACCCAGGGTGGTGGGGGTGGGGGTGGACTTCAGAGCCTTCAGGTGGGCGGGTCAGCAGGAGAAGACAGCCATCATGCCCAGGCACAGTAATGCCTCAGGCCTGGATTCTCCTGGGTGTTAAGATGGTGCCAGTCAAGAGTGTTGACCTCACGCCAGGTCATCAGGGAAGACCACTGGGAAAAGGCAGCCCCACCAAGACCCAGCTTTGGGTCTTGGTACAAGTTGCTCTCAAAGTAACTGGACAAATAAAAGATGGAAAAGCAGGCAATGGCCCACATTCGGAGATGGCCGGTTGGTGGCTCTGAGTTGTGAATCACATGGCAAAGTCAGAGGCTGTGGATGGGGGCACAGTGAAACTGCAGGGCGGTGCATACGCTGTCTATACCTCCAGGGGTCTGCAAACTGCAGGCAGGCAGCCTGACACGGCCAAGCAGGATGCTTGTTATTCACCAGGCAGGGAACAGATCCACCCCCTGCTCTTGGGGACGTGGGTGAAATGCCTCTGCCATTTGCAGGGGAAGGCAAGCTGGCCACAAGTACCTCTGGGCTGAGGCTCAGCTGCCCGACATCCCTCTGGCCCCTAGAATGTGTCGGTTTCACATCCGGGGCACAGCCCAGGCTGGTGGCCTCTTGAGAACACAGTCCTGCAAAGACAGAGGAAACGAACACTTTCACTCTTTGAGAGAGATGGATTCAGGCTCACAGAGTTTGAGAACCCAGGTGCATTTTGTTTTGCAGATTCTGTTGCAGTCAGTTTTCTTTTCTCCTTTCTTTGCAAAGCTACTTGGGAGCTGACGTGAAACCGCCGAGCAGAGGAGGGTGCTGGGAAAGCGCTTTACAGGCCGGGAGCGTTTGCTAAGGGGCCCATTCTTGCCTGGCATCTCTTAAAACCATATTTGCTTTTGCGTACAGGCCGTTGGACCACTGCCCTTGACACCATGGACCTGCATCTCTTGGACTACTCGGAGCCGGGGAACTTCTCCGACATCAGCTGGCCTTGCAACGGCAGTGAGTGCATCGCGGTGGACACCCTGCAGTGCGGCCACGTCCCCAACAAGAGCGTCCTGCTGTACACGCTGTCCTTCGTCTACATCTTCATCTTCGTGGTCGGCATGATCGCCAACTCCGTGGTGGTCTGGGTGAACATCCAGGCCAAGACCACAGGCTACGACACACACTGCTACATCTTGAACCTGGCCATCGCCGACCTGTGGGTGGTGGTCACCATCCCCGTCTGGGTGGTCAGCCTTGTGCAGCACAACCAGTGGCCCATGGGCGAGCTCACGTGCAAGGTCACTCACCTCATCTTCTCCATCAACCTCTTCGGCAGCATCTTCTTCCTCACCTGCATGAGCGTGGACCGCTACCTGTCTGTCGCCTACTTCGCCAGCACCTCTGGCCGCAAGAAGAGGCTGGTGCGCCGCGCCGTGTGTGTCCTGGTGTGGCTGCTGGCCTTTGGCGTGTCCCTGCCCGACACCTACTACCTGAAGACCGTGACGTCCGCCTCCAACAATGAGACCTACTGCCGGTCCTTCTACCCCGAGCACAGCGTCAAGGAGTGGCTCATCAGCATGGAGCTGGTCTCCGTGGTCTTGGGCTTCGCCATTCCATTCTCCATCATCGCTGTCTTCTACTTCCTGCTGGCCCGAGCCATCTCCTCGTCCAGCGACCAGGAGAAGCAAAGCAGCCGGAAGATCATCTTCTCCTACGTAGTGGTCTTCCTGGTGTGCTGGCTGCCCTACCACCTGGTGGTGCTGCTGGACATCTTCTCCATCCTCCACTACATCCCCTTCACCTGCCAGCTGGAGACCTTCCTCTTCACGGCCCTGCATGTCACGCAGTGCCTCTCCCTGGTGCACTGCTGCGTCAACCCCGTGCTCTACAGCTTCATCAACCGCAACTACCGCTACGAGCTGATGAAGGCCTTCATCTTCAAGTACTCTGCCAAAACGGGCCTCACCAAGCTCATCGACGCCTCCCGCGTGTCGGAGACCGAGTACTCCGCTTTGGAGCAGAACGCCAAGTGACGGCGCCCCGCGTGGCCTCTGGACCTGTGTCCAGCGGGGGGACCGCCGGGCTGCGTGGTTTTCTGGAGTAAAGCCCAGTGGGTTCGGGCTTGATGGCCCTCGTTGGCGTGGAGAGGGGCAGCCTGCGTCCCTGTGGCTCGTTTCTCGCCCTTGGGCCAGTGTGGGTCTCGCAGGGCTGTGGGACAAGCCCCCCCTGCTTGTCACACCAGCTTCGGGACAGGCTTGCCTGCACTTCTGTAACATAGGAACTTTTCTGTGCTGCCTGAAGGTTTTATAATGGGGATTTGTATTTAAATCTTAAGACTCTATTTTTCTCACTCTCGATGTACCCTCTCAGTGTATTTGAAAGTTTAAATATATTTTAAATATCATATGGGAGGTATCCATGCTGACATGTACTCAGTGTCCTAGTTCTGAGATTAGTTTGACTTCCGTTTTGACTAAAGGATGACGTTAATTGTTAGCTGTTTTGAAAGCCTCTCTCTATATAAATAAATAAATGAATATATATATATATATAAATATATATGCCAGTCTTGGCTGAAATGTTTTATTTACGATAGTTTTATATCTGTGTGGTGCTTTGGGCCGGTCTGGGATACGGAACGAAAACTGCTCTGTAATGCAGTTTGTGACATTAATATTATTGTAAAGTGACATTAAAAATAAATGCAGCGACACTATTCCAGGCTGTAATATGGCACACAAAACAAACTCTTGTATTCCAGAGAGTTCTTTCCATTTGTAAGTTATTTTTTTTTTAATAAAGATTTTTTTTTTTCCTAAAAAGGTGTTTGGGGCTCAGTTTTCAAAGCATGTTTGGCATTCAGGTGGCATGTTTGATGATAATATACGAATATTTACCACATAGGTCATCAACCTGATGAATATGTTTAAAGGAAGGAGTACTGCCAGAAAAGCAAAACCCAGGAGGTTAACTTGGATGAAATTATATGAAAGGAGAAACATCTGAGTCTGAGGGGTGTGGTTTGATTTTTTTTAAATTTCTGCCTGTGTTTAAGGGAGGGGAGCCGGTTAGTAGGTGTGCCCGTCAGTGCAAAATCGGTAAAGAAAAGTCCCGGTTTGCTCTGCCCAACAGAGTTTAGGGCCTGAGACTCACCCTTGTATCCACCAGGCCTTGAACCTTCCCTGCTGAGGTTCTGTGGTTTAAGGCCCTTCTTTTTCTCAGGTCGAGACAGACTCTTCATTTAAAAGATAATCCATCCATGATCCTCTTCTTCAGACCGTGCAATAAGTACAATCACCAAATAAACCCGCCTTACCAGTGGTCCGAAGGAGCTCTCTCAGGAAGCCCCCACCATCTACCTGGGCCGCAGGGGCGGCCAGGGCTTGATGGGCGTGTCTGGGCAGGAACCCGCAGGAGGGCCTGGCTCCCTGACGACCCAGCCCTCGCACCTCCCCCTCTGACGGGACTGATGAACAGAGAGAGCTTTTGCCAACCCAAAGGTGGACTCGGACCCAGACTTCAGGCTCACTGGGAACCTGGGGGCTGCCCCCCACAGTAGGAAAATACCCTGGGCACGTCGGTTTCCACAGCAGACAGCCCCCCAGGCCCTGCTTCTAACCTACTGCAGGAAGGCTCCTCCTTTTCAGAGGGCTTAGGGCTGAGAGTTGTGAAACCCAGCTTACATATTACTTTAAACATCTACTTGATACGCATATGTTCTCAGGTCCATGGGTGCCTTGTTGTGGTTTAGTCACTAAGTCGTATCCAGCTCTCTGCAACCCCACAACTAGCCTGCCAGCCTCCTCTGTCCATGGGATTCTCCAGGCGAGAATACTGGAAGGGTTTGCCATTTCCTTCTCCAGGGGAATCTTCCTGACCCAGGGATCAAACCTGGGTCTCCTGCATCGTCAGGCAGATTCTTTACTGCTGAGCCACCACCAGGGAAGTCCTTGTCTTGTTCCAAATAGGATTCAGGTCAGATGGTAACGTAGCAGGTGGATAATGACGTAACCATAGGTGAAGACTCCAGGATCAGAACAGACGGGAGGATGGCAAAGTGAAATCAGAGGAGATTATGACCCAAATATACGTTCCTGACAATAGACAAGGATTGCAGTTTCGCTGTCTGCCTTCTAGTGGCCCAAGTTCAGACAGGAACATGCTTACCTTGTAGTCAGTGCAAAGCAGGGTATGGATTGCACCCCCTAGTTCAGCTCTGTAATTTGTTGTTCAGTCGCTCAGTGGTGTCCAACTCTGCGATCCCAGGGACTGCAGTACTGCAGGCTTCCCTGTCCTTCCCTATCTCCCGGAGCTTGGCCAAACTCATGTCCATTGAGTCAGTGATGCCATTCAACCATCTCATCCTCTGTCATCCCCTTCTCCTGCCCTCAGTCTTTCTCAGCATCAGAATCTTTTCCAATGAGTCGGCTCTTTGCATCAGGTGGCCAAAGATTGGAGCTTCAGCTTCTGCATCAGTCCTTCCAATGAATAGTCAGGACTGATTTCCTTTAGGATGGACTGGTTTGATTTCCTTGCAGTCCAAGGGACTCTCAAGAGTCTTCAACACCACAGTTCAAAAGCATCAGTTCTTCAGCATTCAGCCTTCGTTGTGGTCCAACTGTCACATCCATACATGACTAGTGGAAAAACAGCTCTGTAATAGGCAAACAAAAATAATTCAGTTTTGAGGCCCCATCTCTGCCATTCAGGCGTGCCCCACCCCCATCCCCATTGGCATCTGCCGAGATGTCCTCTGGTCCTCAGGCAGGGCTCCTCTGCCAGCCCTGTTCAAGGGTCTCTCTCTGCTGTTCCACACCCCACTGGTCTGCAGTGTACTTGGGTCCTGGGTAGGCTGCCGCCTGCGCTTTTCTGCATTCCCACCTCTTGATGCCCATGAATATCACCAGCCACTTCCTCCTGGGTTTGGAGGGAGAGAGGAGGAACTGAATCGAGACACACTGCGTAGATTTCCTGTCTCTCTGTAGAGCTCAGCAGTTTCGCAGACCCCTGTGCATCTCTGGGATGCAGGAGGCTTCATCTGCGGGATGCGCCAGTGACTAAGCCCTCTCTGCTCCTTCCAGAAATCCTCTTTTCTGCCCTGGCCCTGTGTGTGTGCCTGCTTAGTTGCTCAGTCGTACCTGACTCTTTGCGACCCCATGAACTAGCCCGCCAGGCTCCCCTGTCCATGGGATTCTCCAGGCAAGAATACTGGAGTGGGTTGCCATTTCCTCCTCCAGGGGATCTTCCCGACCCGGAGATCATACCCATATCTCCTGTTTCTCATGCATTGCAGGCAGATTCTTTATCTCTGAGCCACCTGGGATCCCCCCTGAAGATCCACTTATGCAAATTGGAATCCTTTCCTTTGATCTCTGGTGTAACATCCCTCCTGGGAGCAATGGCACGGGACAATATGGCTGCAGGTGGGATGATTGAGGCCCAGGTCAAAGGCACGGCGCATCAGTGGGGATGTCATCAATTAGTATTTTAAACGTGGAGTGGGCAGAGGTCATGTGTGTGGTTTGGGGTATGTGGTGGCTACTGAGGGAAGAAGGGCTGGGCAGAAGCCCGCAGCTCTCCTCGGATGCAGAGACCAGAGTCTGAATTCTGCTCTTCTGTCATTCTTTTGGAGTCTCTTGTGATGGAAGGATCTTTGACACATACACACTGCTGTATTTAAAATGAATAACCAACAGGACCTGCTGTATAACATAGCACAGGGAACTCTGCTCCGCGTTATGTGGCAGCCTGGACGGGAGAGGAGTCTGGGGGAGAACGGATGCATGAGTATGTACAGCTGAGTCTCTTCACTGCTCACCTGGAACTCGACATTGTTTGTTAACTGGCTATGTGCTCTGCTTTGCCGTGCTTAGTTGCACAGTTGGCTGACTCTTTGCGACCCTGTGGACTCTAGTTCGCAAAGCTCCTCTGTCCGTGGGGATTCTCTAGGCAAGAATACTGGAGTGGGTTGCTGTGCCCTCCTCCAGAGGATCTTCCCAACCAGGGATTGAACTTAGGTCTCCCATGTTGCAGGTGAATTCTTTACCGTCTGAGCCACCAAGGAAGCCCTAATTGGCTATACTCCAATACAAAATGAAAAGTTTTAATAAAAAGAGGAAAAAAGAAAGACCTTTGAAAATGCCAGCCTTCTGAGATGGTAATAAAACTGCTGGTGATCTAACGAGTGATGGCAATTGAACCCCATGTGGATGTCGGGAGCTCCAATGTGGGGTGGGGTCTGGGCTGGGGAGGGAATCAGCCATTAGATCCTTGACAGCTCCTCCCAGAGCCAGAGAAGGGGAAGTTTTTCCGCCTCCCCCCTCTCCATGCTCTATTCCAAAGGGCAGCAGGCAGGAGGACCACTGCAAGCCACCCAGGTGGCAGTCCATTGCCAGTACTAAAGGCTTTCCATTTGGTTCAGTGTATAAGCTATTTACTGGGTTCCCTGAAAATGAAGAAGAAAAATAATGCCACTGAAAACAGCGGATGTGAAATCCTTTGGGCACAAAGCAATTCACGGGAAGATGGACTTTAGTCTTCCCAGCAGCCTGGCCGAAAACTGGGATGAGGCCCCGTGGATGTCAGTGTTCAGTTCTCTGATTGAGTAGCAAGAAATTCTAAATCACCGACAGCTGGCCTTTTCTCAGAGTCTCCCCAGGAGAGAGCAGCTCAGCAGTGTGACCCCATTTTTTAGGAATGTGGAAATTCTGCCTTTGTTGGGCTCCTCCTGTGAGGACCCTGACCATCAATCATGGGTCCAGGAGACTTTCCGTCTGAGTTAAGCCTGGCATCGCAGAATCTGGAGTCTCACGTGAATCTGCCCTGAACAGGCTTAGTGGTGATGGTGGATTAGCTCAGGAAGGTCCCCAAAGTTCCCTCCTGGAAGGACCAGACTTCAGTATTAAGCTCCAGGAGGGTACCTCTGTATGGATACGAGCCACTGAGATCTCATCTCTCCTGAGCAATGGTGCTAAATGTTTGAAATGATCCACCCAGTATTCAAAACCACTTCACTCCCCTTTGACTGTGGTCTTGGACCCTCCAAGGAAAGCTCCCGTATCCCTTTGACAGTGTATGCAGGCAGTGCCTGCCAGGAGTCTAAAATACTGATAACAGGGCCATTCAATATGGAATGATGCTAGTTTGAGGGAGGTCTGATAGGAGATTAAACGATTTCTTGGAGGCAGCTTGCATTTGCAGAAATCTTTTTGCTTTCCGGGTGATTAATGACAGCTTGACCCTTCTATAAAATGCTAAGGGTTTCCTTCCCTGGCATCAGCTCTTACACTCACTCACACACATACATGTGGTTTCGTTACCATCTGGGAACTAACACACCCAGCAGGACACGGCTTCCACGGTCATGTCTAGGATGGCCTAGCCACAGGCTGGACCACAGCGTGGAGGTCTGCCTTCTGGAAGACGGGGACCTCTACCAGTTTGGGGCAGCTGAGCCCGAAGCCCAAAGAGCCCTCCGTGCTCATGTCCTGGGGAATCTTGGAGATCCTCAGTTTCCTCATTTATAAAGTCAGATGGTAATAGTTCCCGCTTCACAGGGTTCCCGAGATGGTCAAATCCCACAGGCCCTGCAGAGTGCTGGTCAGCTGCCTGTGGCACACAGAGCCTGTGCTCAGGTCCAGAGCCCATCTGTCCGCAGCCTCCAGGTGCTGTCTGCATTTTCTCTGCAAGAAACCATGCATTCCAGAGAAATATGGAGAGTGAATACCTGCCTGTGTGCGGTGATTGAAAGAGGGAGGCACATCGGTCTCAACCGGGTGCTTTTGTCCCCTGAGAACAACGGGCAGGGTCTGGAGACAGTTTTGGTTTTCTCCCCTGGGGATGAGGACGCTCTGGGCACCTTGTGCGTAGAGGCTAGAGAAGGGGCATCCTGCAGTGAATAGACGGCCCCCAGCAAACAACTGCTGGCCCGATGTCAGCAGAGCTGAGACAGAGGGACCTGGGTCTCGGATAAGCCAACAGACACGAGAATTCTGGCTGCTGTGCATTGCCTACCTACAATCTGTTTGGAGCAGGTCCTCGATGGTCCTGGGGCTGGGGGTACATCCTAGGGGCTCCCAGAACCCCCAGCTTCCCTTTCCTTGCCCTTCAACTCTGCAGAAGGACACTAGCTGACAGGTGAGGGCAAGGCACACCTTTAGTACTTGTGTAGGACTCAGACTGAGAGTCTCATGGTGCCTGAAGATATTTTAATTTCACAGGATTCAGACCGACATTCTCATGTTAATTTCACAAATTTGGTTCATTCCTAGCTTACATTAAAGGCACTTGTGAAAAAGGCACAGGCAAATGAACTGTAGTCAGCATTTGAGGTGCCCCTGGAAGGCTTTAAAGCAGGAAGGAAGAAAAATGAAACATTCGATTCACAAAGCAAGGAAGGCATCAGAACTAAAGGAATCTGTGAAGAAAGTAGGTTGAATAAAGCAATTCAAAAAAAAAGCAAAAATAAAAACAAAATCAAGAGAATTACAATATTTAGTTTAGAAGGCCCCAGAAGGAACACGGTTGGGTGACAGGGCTGCATGAAGACAGCGGAGTGACAGATTCGATTTTGCGTCTCAGTAATTGGGTGATGCTGGTAATAGTCCTTCCACGAACCTCAGTTTTCTCACCCTTAAAATGGCTTCACCACCTCCGTTAAAGGGTTCTTGCAGAGGTCAGAGGCATGCCTGTGCCGATAAACGCTGCTGAGTGACGGGATAAAGGGGTGAGTCAGTGCTTCACCCCTCTGAAGCTCCTCTGAAGCCACACCCAGGATTCCCAAGCTTGGGGCGAGATTCCTTCCCTGTCCCAGTGCTCGGTGCTCTGCGGCCCGGAGTCCCTTCACTGTCACGTCTCGAGGGCGCCCTGTGCTTTCCAGGCCTGTGCTAGGTCTACACGCGTCCACGGTCACCCGTTCCCTGTGGTCACTGTCCACACGGCCTTGTCTGGGTTTCCTGGGTTCGCTCTTCCCGCAGACAGAGATAATCGGCCGTGGGAGGAAGGCTCTTCACGGGGGCTGAGGGGGGCCTGGTTATCTGCAGGATGCGTGACAAGTGATGGGCCAGGTTCGTGTTTTATTTTCCAAAGCTTCATTTCTGCTGGCTTTTCATATGCTTATTCACTCAGCCTTTTCCATGCGGGATTCAGAAGGGCTGGCCATCATGTCATTTCTCCCGACGGGTTGGTGGGGGGGAATAAAAGAGGAGGTGAAAAAACGGGGGGGCCTTCATCAGCCATTTTGTTAGAATATAATGTTCAGAAGCAGTAGGATGGAAAACTCTGAATTTCCATAGTTATTTCCGGAACTAAACTGATTAAAATCCTTTCCTAGGTAGGTCAGAATCTTCCCTTTAACCACGTTTAGAAGAAAAGGCCGAGAGAGTCATTGTGGTGAGGGCATTAAATCTGCTTGGGTGACTCAGAATGCGGGTTGGCACGGCGGCGTGTCACGGGGCGCGTCGCAAACCCGGCGAGTCGGTGGCCGTGGTGTGTCTGAAAGGGCCCGGGCCTCACGCTACCACGCTGAATTTGCTTCCTTTTAGGCTTTCACAGCGAAGCGTTTGAAGCTGAGCCTTTCATTCCTTTTCGCGGGGCTGTCGTCAATAGAAGGAACGTATTAAGGTCCCCCATCGCTGCCTTTCTCAGGATCATGGTTAAAGTGGGGACTGTGTTTTAGGCTCTGCTCTAATGAGAATTTGAATTTCGTGCGGAGCTGGAGTGTCAATGAAAAATCACCCTTTGCCCAGCTGTGCAGCCTGTGAATTTCTTTCCCTGTGGTTTATTCCGCCCTGGCTCCTGTTAATTTATTCAATCACGGATCAGGCCATCGTTATTGAATGCCCATGGTGTGCCAGGTGCTGGGCTCATATTTAAAGTGTTAGAGACGGCTGGGGCCTTGGTTTTTCCTTTTTCATGTTTAAATTTTAGTTTTTAGCTTTTTGGCCATGCCATGCAGCATGTGGGATTTCAGTTCCCTGACCAGGGATCGAACCTGTGCCCCCTGTGTTGGAAGCATGGTCTCTTAACCACTTGACTGCCAGGGAAGTCCCTGTTTTCCTAGTTTTCTGTGATCCCAGCCTGGAAAGGGAGATGGACGACAAGATGGAGAGACATTGTTACTGGCAGTATGGTGAGGAGACTCTGGGGAAGCTTGGAGCCGAGAGGAGGCAGTGATTCACTCCAGGAAGAATGGGAAAATGTCTGCAAAGAGACGTCCCACTCCATCCTCACCTGCGGCAGCCGGGAGTCCAGCGGGCAGGCCCTGGGGACAGGGTATGGGCTGGCAGCCCCCAGGACAGCTTTGGGAATCCTGTCAGTGTTAAAAGGAAACACTTCCAGGAAAAGGGATGGTGTCTGAGGTGTCCAGATGTCAATCAACGCTGACGCTGTTAAGCGCTGTGTGATGGGAGCCTGTTTCTAGGTCAGAAGCCAAGGTCATCAGGGCCAACCCCACCCTGAGGACAGAAGATGGGGTTTCAGGACTAGGACCTGGGCAATGGATGGAGGCTCTGGGGAACACACTGTCAGCTCTCACCAGCTGCGGGATGGGCCACTGGACCCGCGTTTCAGTGGGGTGGGCGGTCTTGGGAGAGCCTGGACTCCTGTCCTCCTCAGCGTTGTGCTGCAGGCTGACCACGGCTGGAAGGTCTCTGGCAGTTCAGGGGCGGCGGGAGCGGAGACCACGTTTTAAAGCTGAGCTCTCAGGGTCTCTTCTGGTTGGCCAGTTCCCAAGGTTTCCATAGCATCTCTCCCCGCTCCCCATGGGGTCTGTAAACAAAGGATCCTTGGGTCACCTGCTATGAACACCGCTACTCAGGCACCGCCGAGGGGGCCAGGAGCATGCAGTGTCCCAGGAGGGGTGCTCCCAGTTGCCCGCCTTCTGCACCTGGTCTGTGCATTTGGCTGCAAAGACTAGACCTGGGGCCTTTGGGATCTGGGGTTCCTGATCCGTAAGAGTCCTGGGGGTACCCTGGAGGGCACATGGCCACTGTGGGGGTATGGGGGCTTCAGTCAGGATGGACTCCATGCAAAGGTGCCGTACCCAGGTCAAGACCCTTCCCCAGGAAGGCCCCACTCACAGGCTCTAGATGGGCGAGTCTTGGGGGTCGACACTGTCAGCCCACCTCGGGGACGCTCCTGCCCTTTGACGGGATGGACATGGTCAGCTAGTGTCCTGATTCCCACCCTGGCTCCACACATGGGACCCGGCGTGGACTGAGCGCCAGGCAAGCCCTTCTCCACGTTTGCCTGCTTTGGTTTTGGCCTCTGACTTTCACGTGAGAGTTTTTTTTTTCTCCAATAGCTCCTGCTCTTTGGTGACCTAGCCACATCTACAATGAGATGCTGTGTGCTGGGGGGCCCTGGTGTCCAGCGAAGATTGTGGAAGGACTCATGGATGGACCAAGAGGCTTCACCTCGGGGCCCTGAGTGTGAGGGCCTGGGGGCCTTTATCTCTCATGGGGCTCTTATTCCAGACCCTCCTCCAGTCTCAGATGTGTAAGCCTGATTCGTGGCCCCCTGGAGAAGGAGCCAGGGAAGGGGGATGGGAAGAGGGCTGGCGGACGAGACTCACTATCTGGAGGTCACTTTTTCTCAGTCACCCCTTTCTTTAGCCCTTTGTCCTATGCCCACCAAGTCTTACCATCCAGGGGGATAATTTTGCTTAGTGGCTCTATTTTCAAGAAGATCTGCTGTGCCTGAGGTCCCAAAGCCCAGACCCCGATTCAGTTCTCCCCCCGGGACACCCTTACTCTGCTGTCTGAATGGAGAATGAGTGAGAAGCAGGGGTGGGACAGGAGGCTCTAGGAAGGTATGTTTTCAGCCTCATTCAGTGGCGCCTTAGGATACGCTGAATAACTCCTTTCTAGAGGAGAAATCAGCCCCGGTGTCTAGTGTCTGCCGCTTCCCGTGTGGCCAGTGTCCTCCTCGCGGTCCGTTTCCAGCCACCATGCGACGTTCCTGAAAGCAGAGTCTGTCAGAGATGCTTGTAGCATGTCCCCCATGCAGATACAAGAGACCGGGTCCCCTCGAGAAAGGACAGTAGCGAGACATGATGGAAGAATTAGGAAGTGATGCGTTCTGAGGACCTTCGACGTGGTTTTTCAGAAAATGCTTTAAATTCTAAGCTTCTGTAACTTAAATGTTGATAACGGCCGCTTTCAAAAGCTGACTCACAAAAGCCCTGAGCATGTCGCCACTGGCTCTTGCAAACTGGCACGAACTGCTGGTAGAACACCTCACCCCTGGGCCACGTCCCCCACCCGCTGGTACATGGGAGCTCAAATTGCTAAGGCTTTCTGGAACTTGTGGTGCAAATAGGTTTGTTTCTTGGTGATTTCTCCCCCCTGAAGGCCTTTTGAGCTCACTCTAGTTTTAACAGATGGAAAGTAAAGCAAGTGGTGAGGGTAAATGACTGTGCAAAGAGTCAGACACGGCTGAGTGACTGCACACGCGTGTACATATACAGACACACACATGCATGCATGTATATATTTATATTTCTTTTAATTTTCTCTACTGCCCTGTGGTGAGATTTTGGGAAGGTGCACCAGTTATTCCTTATTGCACTTTATAGCTTTCCATTAAAACTTCCCTGCTTTAATTTCTTCTCCTGATTGGACCCTGACTGAGATGGGGTGGTAAGGGGGTGAGTCACCTTCTGTGTCACACGGAAGGTTCAAGTTCAAGCAAGCTGTCTCATGGGCTTGTCTGTCCTCACAGTCTGCGGCCACACCATCATTCTCCCACCAGGGCCTTCAGTTTAAGCCCTTTCTAGGTTTCCTTTGTTGGTTGGTCCCTTACCTTACCTCTGTCCATCCAGCTCACCCATCATGGGAATGCCAGAGTCATTCTCCCAAATGTTTTTCACTCAAGGTTTGACTTCTGCAAACCCTGGTCACTGGCTCCTGGCCACCCTGGGCCAGAGGCTGGGCTCAGTGAGAGGGTGGGAGCCAGGCTGTCCTTCCTCCCTGTCTCTGCTTCAGTCAATGTCTCCAGCAGGGGCTACATTGTCTCTATAATTCTAATTTCCACTGGCTGTGCCTGACCACAGAGCCTCTCCCGCTGGGTGGCCTTGGTCTCTGCTCAGGTACCACCTCCACCCCAGTGCTGATCTCCAGGTGGCCTCATTGGCCTTGAATGACTCTTTAGCACGGTCAGCACTGTTTACCAAGTTCCCCGTACTACATGCCCTGGAAAAATCGCTGCTTTCAAACTGTACTGTTGGAGAAAACTCTTGAGAGTCTCTTGGACAGCCAGGAGATCAAACCAGTCAATCCTAAAGGAAATCAGTCCTGAGTATTCATTGAAAGGACTGATACTGAAGCTGAAGCTCCAATACTTTGGCTACCTGATGCGAAGAACTGACTCATGGAGAAGACCCTGATGGGGGGAAAGATTGAAGGCAGAAGGAGAAGGGGATGACAGAGGATGAGATGATCAGATAACATCACTGACTCAATAAGACATCAGTTTGAGCAAAATCTGGGAGACAGTGGCAGACAAGAGAGCCTGATGTGCTGCAGTCCCTGGGGTCACAGAGTCGAACACGACTGAGCAGTTCAACAACAACCTGCTCTCTGCTCAAGGATGGGTGTGGGGTCCTTGTTCCTGACTCTGAATCAGTGAATCCTGCCTTTGAACCTAACAAAGTCTCCTGCCCATGGTAAGGGAGTGCAGGGGCATTCCTGATTCCCACCCATCACTCCTACCCCCTCACATTTGATATTTTTCTTTTCTGTTGTCTTTTTAGTAAATTCTGTACTTGACACTAGCATGGGTAAAGAAAGAAAGAAAGTGAAGTCACGCAGTCATGTCTGACTCTGCGACCCGGTGGACTGTAGCCTAAGAGGCTTCTCCATCCATGGGATTTCCCAGGTAACAGTACTGGACTGGGTTGCTATTTCCTTCTCCAGGGGGTCTTCCCAACCCAGGGATTGAACTCAGGTGTCCCGCATTGCAGGCAGATGCTTTACCGTCCAAGCCACCAAGGAAGCCCAAAGCTCCACCTCATTTCCAATGCTGCCCATGTAGAATCCTGGGACCAAGGACACCTCCTCGCTAGTGCTCAGGTGCCCAAAGGCCAGGGCGCTGGCAGAGGCACCAGCTATGCAGAGGCACTAAGAAGCAGCTGGAGAGGAGACAGAGCCCCACAGCGAAGGGGAGCAAGTGACTCACGGGTGTGGGATTCCAACGGTCAGGCCTCTTGCGGTCACTGACTAATTAGGTGTGGTCACTGGTTGCCTGCCTGGCGGCTGACTTAATCCATTTGTCATTTCTGGACTGCGCAGGCTCAGCTTGTTGTGGGGACCCTGCCCATTTACCTTCCTGGTTCGAGTCCCCGCTGGGTGAAACAAATCATGAGAAGACCAGCCTCGTCAGCACCCTCTGTGACCAAACCCCAGAGCCCCAGGCTCCTTGGTCACAGGTGACAGACGGCTGCTTGTGTGGCCAGCTCTGGGGCTCAGGCCAGCACTTGTTTTATGAAGAAACAGACACAACCCAGGGCAAGCGTCTTGGTGGAGGTTGAGGGATTGTCCTTGGGGTATCGGGTTTCACCTGAGTTATGCTCCAGGGAGCGGTGCCCTAGCTCCAAGGAGCACAGGCTACCGTGAGGATGAGGGATGAAGTGATGCTCGGCGCTGTCCCAGCGGCACTTCTCCAGGTGTACCCAGCGCAGCCCGAGTCCCAGTGCTCTTAGAGAAAGGGGGTTCTGTGTCCACCCACTTTTAGAGCGAGCTGGGCTTCCCAGGTGGCGCTACTGGTAAAGAATCTGCCTGCCAACGCAGCAGACTCAAGAGACCCGGGTTCGATCCCTGGGTTGAGAAGATCCCCGGGAGATGAAGATGACCACCACCTCCAGTATTCTTGCCTGGAGAACCCCGTGGACAGAGGAGCCTGGTGGGCTACAGTCCCGGGGGTCACAAAGAGCTGGACACGACTGAGCACTTGTCAGCGTCCTTGCACTGTGGGAACGGCAGGTGCATCCTGGTGTGTCCTGGGGTCGGAAAGTCTGCAGGTGAAGAAGCCCTTTCAGCCCTGTTGGCCATGGGACCCACTCCTTATCAGTCATGTGTTTCTGGCCCCCGAGCTGGTTTCGCAGGCAGCGCTCACATGGAACAGGGCAGAGTTCTCGAACCTGGCATCAAAGACGCTCCCTGGGAAGGTCTGAAACCAAAGCGACTCCTGGGGTCCACCCTTGGACGTTTTGGTTTAGGAACTGCTAGGGGGACCCCACAATCCACGCGTCTCAAAGCTTCCTTGGAGAATCTAATGATCACTCAGGATAGACTGTGGACTTGAATACCCAGAGGAGCGTTTGGGTGGCCACAGAGTCCTAGAGTTGAGTTTTGCTTTCTGGTAAGGCTGAGCACCCCAGAGGCAAACAGGGAAGGCCAGTGGTGGTCTGAGTCTGTCTTAGACCTACCTTGGGCAGTGAGCATCTTGGAAAACCCGGCCTCAGGAGAGATCGCCATGAATGTTTTTCAAGGGCTGGGAAAGACAGCTGTTGGGAAAGTCACTCTGCATCAGTGGCTTGCAGTGAAATTGTGAGATGGCAGAAAAATGGTGAATTGCTGAATTAGCAGCTCTCCCTTTGGGAGGTGGAGGGGAGGAGAGGGTCTTCTCTGTGATTATTTCCTCACCCTTGACTTGCACAACACCCAGGAAAGTGCTTTTAGTACATTTCAACCCGTCCTGGAAATGTGTCCCACATCTCCTGGGAAAAATCAAGATGGAAGAGACATCTGGACCGAGGATGGACCCATTTAGAATCACTTGAGGAAGAGCCTGAGGTTGTGGATTTGAACTGATCCACGGGCACCTTTAGTAACAGGGGAGTGGCAATCAGATCTGTTTCCAGGCCCCCAAAGGCAAGCATGAGCAGCCAGGGGATATGCTAGGGGCAAGGGGGCCTGGCCATCTGGAATCTGGTGCCCAAATCATCATGCAGGTTAGCAAGCGTTAGTCCCTCAGCCGTGTCAGACTCTTTGTGACCCCATGGACTGCAGCCCTCCAGGCTCCTCTGTCCCTGGGACCCTCCAGGGAGGAATAGTCGTGTGTGCTGCCATGCCCTTCTCCAGCGGATCTTCCCGACCCAGGAATTGAACCTAGGTCTCCCGCATTGCAGGCAGACTCTTCACCATTGAGCCACCGGGTAGGACAGAAGGACCCGTGAAAACTGAGGCTGTCCTATCTCATGGAATCAGGTCCCACTGCATGGTGGTTCCAGTAGACCCAGAAGCAACAGCACCCTGGGCTGTGGAGCCCCCAGGGGAGCCGAAGCTGGGAGGACAGGACTCCTTGCAGCTCTTATGAACCTCACGTGGTTAAGCTTGGCTGCACAAAAGAATCTGCAAATCAGGGGAACAAGTCATGTTTAATAAGTGACCAGATCTCGGCCTCAAATGAAGTTCAGATCTGTTTAAAATGGGTCAAAATCTTGCTTAGCTCACTGAGTACTTCCTTGTATAGAAAACACTGGAATTTATTAATCATACTCTGCATGCATGAACTATTTTACCTACCCACCCACACCATCAAGGTGCCCTAGGGGCTTTAAATAGCAGACAGTGCAGAAAGGAGCGTGGGTGGAAAACTCAGGTTTGAAGTCAATCAGAGAGATGGGAAGCAGTCGCCATGCCCTGGAGTCTGGAGGGGCCTTGCCGGTCTGGGTCCCACTCTGCCGTCAGCTCCGTGTGACTTTGGGAGAGTCACACGGCCTCTCAGAGCTCTGATTTTGATGACCGACACGTGGCGATACAGGCGCTGATATTTTCATGGGCTTGTTTTGAGGATTAATTCAGAGACAGTGCAGTCCCCGCAGCGCATGACGTCCGATTGCATGTTCACTCAGGGCATAGGAGTTGCGGCCCGTCTGGGTTCCTGTGGCCCTTGGATCTGTCTCTCTTCATTTTCCAGGCCCTCAGTTGGACGCGAGTGTGCTGAATCAGGAACCAGGTTGGTGCTGCCCACCCGGGCGCCCGGCATCGTGCCTGCTCTGTGCCAGGCCCTCAGAGCACAGCCGTTGAGCAAACAGATGAATGAACGGAAGGAGAGAACAGCGCTTTGAACGCTACGCCCCGAGCTCTTCACACTGCATTTTGCTGCCTTCAGAGACGCTGTGACAATAAACACCGAAAGCGGGAATGTTGGTTTAAATCCATTAAACGATGTGTCCTGGGCCATGTCCTCTAGGCGCATTCAGAAACGCTACCTGAGGGGCCCTGGAGGTTGCAATGCGCCCCTTAGCATTCCTTGCTTCCCTTGGTCTTCCCTAGTGTCCAGTGGATTCCCACTCAGAGACCTGAAAACCAAGATACTAAATAGGATACGGGTTTTCTTTTCTTTGTGTGAAAGTAAAAGAAATACTCCCAGGTGCTTCACCTTATAAAGTAGTATAAAGCCCACATGATTCAAAGAAAAAAAAGTATGGTTTATTATGATTTATAGTGATAAACCATAATACTGACTGGTATCTCAGTCAGCAAAGAATCTGCCTGCAGTGTAGGAGATCTGGGTTCGATCCCTGGGTCAGGAAGATCCCCTGGAGAAGGAGATGGCAAACCACTCTAGCATTCTTGCCTGGGAAATCCAAAAGACAGAGGAGCCTGCGGGGCTACAGTCCTTGGGGTCACAAGAGTCGGACATGATTTAGTGACTAATAAGTCACCACTATAATGGAAAAGAACAAAAAGGAAAGTATATAGATAATAATGGAATCACATTGTTGTATAGCAGAAATTAACACATCATTGTAAATCAACTATGACAATGAAAAAGTGAAAAGGGGCTGCCCCGGTGGCTCAGACAGTAAAGAATCTGCCTGCAAGGCAGGAGATCCAGGTTCCATCCCTGGCCTGGGAAGATCTCCTGAAGAAGGGAATGGCAACCCACTCCAATTTTAAAAAAACAAAAAAATACCTCCTGCGTTCTTGGTGGACAAAAGCAGAAGCTCCCAGCAGTTTTGCTCAAGTGTTGATTCCTTGGCAACTCCAACAATGTCACCATGGGAGCAGCCTGCTGGAGATGGTGGATTGAGGGGTGGCCAGGTCAAGAGTGGAGCCCGGCGCAGTCTGAGGTTTGAGAGGGAGTGAGAGGGAGGAAGCCCCCGTGTAGGTGTTTAGTGCAGGGTGAGCCTGTCGCAAACGTCATCTCATCGATTCTCGACTGAGCAGGGTTACCACCCCTGCCTCATGTTAAAGAAAGCCCCACAGAGCGTGTGAGGGGATGAAGCCTCAGTCTGAACCCAGGACTGGCTGCTTTTGAGGCCTCTTCCACCAGTTGCCTCCAGAAAAAGGACCCAATGTGCAAAAGAATTCTGTGTCCTCCTCTCTCTTTGCTGAGCTGTGAAGTCCTCGAGTCTTTGATTTCAAGAGCAGATACACCTGATGAAATACAGATTTATCTTAGAGAATTTGCCGGAGTCAGAAGTTATACGAAGGCCAGGCAGAACTGCAGCCCAGGGGGACTATCTGAGAACAGAAAGTTGGACTTTTGGGGTTCCGCTCGAAGGAAGGAAAAGGTGAAGGGAGGGTTTAAAACTAAGCAAAGGAAATGCACTGACTTTTACTTTGCAGTTCATTTTCCCCATCTTTTCTTTTTTAAAAAACATATTTATTTTTATTTTATTATTTGGCTACATCGAGTCTTAGTTGCGGCACATGGGACCTTTTGATGGGGAATGCAGGCTTTCTAGCTGTGGCTCATGGGCTGAGTTGCCCCAAGGCGTGTGGGGTCTTAGTTCTCCGACCAAGGAGGGAACCTCTGTCCCTGGTTGGAAGCCTGCTTCTCAACCTCTGGACCACCAGGGAAGTCCCTCCCCCAGTCTTCTCTTTCCGAGAGCTGGCTTGAGTCTTCTAAGATCACGCGAAGGTTGTTAAACTGACAATTCATTCTTTCTCCTGTCTGTTCATAAAAAATGATATCTATGGCCTGTGGATAGAAAGCTCTTTCTCAGAAGCCAGATCACTGCTGTGTAGGTAGGGCAGGCTATGAATCTGGACACCCTAACCACCTGGCTTGCTTTTGGTGAACAATTCTGAAATGCCTGAAACTGGAGATTTAGAGGAAGCCAATCAGAGACTTTGTGAAGGTTCTCTACTGAGAGGCGGCCAACTTTCTTCTGCTTTCCAATCACAGATCAGAACTTCCTTTAACAGTTGGCCATGGGAGCTATTGGCCTCTGTGCAGGGCCTACTTTTGGTTCCTTGATCTAGAAGATGCCCATAGATTTGAAGGCTCAGCAGCGTGTGCCCTTGGTATGTTTCCCTGCGGTTCACTTCTCACTCAATCATAATCCCGGAGAAGGGCAACTGGGGAGGCCCTTTCTGCTTCTCTGTACCTCCAGGTCTCATGTTGAGCCTGGCAACAAAGTAGACTTCACAGAGGCTCCCTGACTTACCAAGCAATTACACAAATACGGGAAATGACTGCTCTTTCTGGCAACGCTCATCTCAATGAAGGAACATGCAGTCAGAGCAGATCCATTTGGATTCTAAGTCAGCTCCCAGAAACTGGCCAAGTCCGAGAGATGATGACTGTGGGGTCAGGTCCTGCTTTGGGCCAGATGAGGTGGTGCATCACTCCCCCTTTGGGTGTATTTCTCTGAATGTCCTGGACTCCAGGGTGGGCCCAATACCACCCGGTCTTCCTGGATCCTGCCACCTCAGACCTGGAAGCCAGCATCTCAGCGAGCCAGACTTTCATTCTGGATTCCCCTGGTCTGGACCACCAAGCTCACAGCCCACCTCTGAAAGCACGTACTGCCCATCCCCCAAGGAAGCCTTCCTCTGCTGGTCTAGAACATTCTGGTTCAGAGAGGGCATCATCAGACATACCTAGGTCCATACTCTCGCTCTGGACAAGTGACTCAGCCTCTCTGAGCCCTCATCCTTTCCTCGAGAGTGTGGATCTCATACTAGTGTGGGAGAGTTAAGACAAAGCAATAATCGCCCTGACTACGCATACAATGGGGAAGAACAGATCTGACTCCATGTTGGATCTCTTTCTCGTCCCTTAACCCTGTGCTTTGTTGCCTCTACGTAGTCATGCTGGCTCTTTCAGGAAAGAATGTGGCCTGGAGCCTGAAATACACAGAAGAGCCCATTCTCAAGGCTCCAACCCTTAAGAGTAAAGCACTCATCCATTAATATGGAGAAAAAAAGTGGCAACTCAGAGAATAACATCTGTCCTCTTGGAGGTTTACAGGACTGGGTGACTGACCTGCAAGGACAGCTGCAGGAACAAGGGATTCCGAGACCAAGAAGAAAAGCAACACAGTACTGCAAAGCAATTATCCTCCAACTAAAAAGAAATTAATTTTAAAAAAAATGGGGGAAAAAACCCGCCACAGACACACACACACACACACACACACACACGAGAAAGAAGTGTGCAACAATCAACCACATTCCTCCCTCACCTTGCCTTTAAAAATGCGTTGCTAAAGCCTTCCAGGAGTTTCCAAGGTTTTCAGGGCATGATCTACCCACCTCCTTGCAAGGCCCCCACAATAATCCTGTCTCTGGTATAAACTCCGACCCTTCAATTTGCTTGGCCTCACTGTGTGTCCGGCACACAGACTTGCATGTGGTAACACATGGCCTAGAACACTTGTCCCTGCAGGGCTGGCTCCCTTTTCCCTTTGTCCGACAGCCTTCTTTTTCTAGTTTCCTCCAATGTTCAACACTATCATGAAAGGACAGTTGAGGGTAGGGGAGCACGTTTGTGATACACAGGCTTGGACAACGCTGGGACTTCCCTGTGCCCACCATAGACCCTGCCCACGGGAGTCTCAGAGGACGGTTATTAAATGAATCCATCCCTTATTTCAATTTCACAACCCGCAACCTTGGCAGATTCTAAGTTGACCGGGTGATCTCTGATTGCACTGCAGCCTGCTTGGTCTTCTCAAGGAGGAGTCTTTCCACGTCATCCCTCCTTTCAAGCATATTTACCAGAAGTTGTTTATGCTTACATTTCAGATGCAGAGTTCTTTTCTATTTTAATAGCCCTCTGTTTCTAAAACCCTGCCCTGTGGTCATGTGCATAATATTTGATTAGTTTCTAAAACCCTGCCCTGTGGTCATGTGCATAATATTTGAGGTATTCACATATTTCTAAAAATTGGTAACAGTGGGAAAAATAAAAAACATTCTTGACCCCACCTATGATGACTCAATTTTCATAACCCTCTGTCTCAGCCAGGGTTTGAGTAAGTCATGATCAGGCGCCATTCCCCAAAGTCAATTAACTCAGTCTGTTGGAACAACACTGAGGCAGAGGGATGGGGCTCCGGCTTGCCTTTCAGACCCCTGAGGGCTGCCTGGAGGAGGTAGAATTCCCTGAAGGGCCTTAATCCTAATCTGCTCCACATGGCACATAGGAGCAGCTTCTCCCTGCCCCGTTCTGCCCCTGTTCAGGGCAGAACAAGGCCCTCTTGATGCTCCGTTGCTTGGTTTTCAGTCTCAGCTGAAGGGATGTAAACATTGGGAACCATGCCCATCTGTGGGCACCCTGGCATGTAAGAGGGTCTGGGTTTGTTGCACTTGAATGTTCTCTAACTTCTACTGTATTTTTCACCTTAAGGGAGTTGGGAGGAGGGCAGTGGAGCCATTAATCAGGAGACTGTCCTGCTCATCCTGATGTCTTTGGGTCCTCCTAGTATCTAAAACATGGGCAATCCATCCATAGTTTCTGAATTAAGGAATGAATGAATAAGACGCATGCCCTTAGAGGGAACCAAGGGACTTCACTTATTCAGTCCAGCTGATGGATTTACATGCTTTCATGAAACTCTCATAAACTTGGCCAAGACTTACCACATCTATCCTCAGGGCAGGCTGGGTTTTTGAAAGCAACTATCTGCGGCTTCCTTAATGAAAACCAAACAACATAAATCCTGCCGGGGACTTACCATCGACAGCCCTGGGGAGGCAGGCTCCTCTCTAATTACCTGCAGTGTTTCTGTGGGGAACAGGGCTTGTGGCAGGGGCTTAAGATCGGACGGATCTGTAAGTAATAGCAGTCATCACAACAAAACCTGAGCTGTCAATGCTCTGCCTCCTCACGTCCTGTGAGCATCCGACAGTGGACACATCGCTGCAGATGGACAAGGGGACAGCCTCCAAACCAGCCTTGGGCCAGGCTCCCTAATCCCACCTTCATCCTGGTACCTGTCAAGTAGCTTTCAGAAGAGGTAACTGTGAAATATTACTTTAAATGGTTTCTTTTTCCTACTGAGAACAAAACCCATAAGCCAGTTACTTACCTTGTCTGGCTCTGCCACTTATGAGCGACTTACTTCTGTTACCAAACAGACTACAGAGAATGAGTCCATTCATCATGAAACCCTGCTCCCCGGTCGGGTGCTAGAATTGATTTTTAACCAGCAGGAGCCAGAGGTAAGCTTCAGATGTTGCTTTAGTAAGAGAAACCTCATGGGCTATTTGGTGAGAGAGAAATACTGCCATTTCGGTCCCCTGTGTGTGGGTGGACCAGCCTACTCCCCACTAAACACATTGCCTGGGGAGACTCATTTTACTGAGACAACACCCAAACTTTAAGAGGGTAGGCCAACTCTACAGGCTTTGAAAAAAAAATGTAGTTTTTCAAAACCCCGAAATGACATCATAATCATTACACTCTCACATCTGAAATGACAGCATTTAATAAGGGTTCTCAGAATGACTTTTTTGCCAATTAGGTTTGAATAAATAGGGTGGGGGGAACCCAGAGCACTAAGAGTCTGTGTATGAAAACTTCACAGACCAAAGAAGGATCCTTTTCCCCATGCCCATGGGCTAGGGTGGAGAGGCCTGGGGCTGGCAGCTCAGAGACCACGACCAGCTAAAACAAAGGGCTTGCATGGTTTTTATTTTATTTTATTTTTTTTAAATCAATCCAGGAAAATACTGTGTAAGCTAAATTGTCATCAGTCTTTTACATTTTATCACATGGAAACACATGGCAGACCCCTGGCCTCCTTCACACGCGGAGATGTACGAAGACTGGCCTTTGGCATTGGGAGCCTGGGCACCCTCTGTGTGTGCGTGGGGCTGTGGTGCCCTGGCCCTTGGCTGCATTTCCGATGCTCTTAAAAGGACCGCTCATTAGCGGCTCTAAGCCATACCAGTGTGTGTGTATTTTTTCCATTGCTGGCACCGAGCACAGACTTCCTACCATTTATTTTTCTTGTGTCCTTAGAACTCTTTCCTGTGACCGCTCACAATTCTTTCACTTGCCTTGCTTCTGAGCATACACCATGGTAGAAACTTAACAGAGCTTTGGGAAGAAGGGGGAATGTAAAATAGTTTTGCTTTGCTCTGGATCAGTGGTGATCAGGAGATGACAGGACTTATGGAAGAAGACAGAAGGACGTGTCCGCAGGTCCAGGTTGGGTCCCCTCTGCCGGGAGACCGCATCCCAGCTCACTCTTCTGTAACATACAGGTCCTCCGTCGAAGGCTCTCAAGACTTTATTGGGGAGGGAACACAGGCATGGGTAGGAGCTGCCAAGTTTCCAAAAATGCATTTTGTCATCAAGAAAATCAGCGAGGAATTTAGTGGATGATGGAAAGGTGATTAAATATTTTTCTCCAGACATTGCAATTCCTTTGGGGACTCCTTTATGGAATCTCTGTGGCTTAACAAGCCCCAGGACGGGGCAAGTGGCTGGTTACTGAGTTTAATTAATCAACAGGCATCTTATCCCCCTCAAGGGATTTCTTTATAATGTTGGGGAAGGGATCCAAGGATCTGATAAAGCACCATGAAAATATCAGGCCTGTAACTTTCTAGGACACAGCTCTTCAGCACATCTGGGACGTTTTAAGACTTTTGCAGAAAGCTGCTGGCACATAACAGGAGCAAGAGGTACTTGGAGAGTGCGGTGACCTCGGCCAACTGAGAAAAGATGTTAGAGAATGACCTTCCTTTCCAGGGTTCACACCTCAGCACAACTTAACTCCTAAAAACTATCCACCAACTTCTAGGCCACTGGCTGATTTCCCTTTGAGGGGTTAATTCAGGGAAGAGAGACTCTAATGATTTCAGCCTGTTCTTTCATCTGGATGAGCCTCCAGCCTGGCCTCCAGCTTGGCAGGTCCAGATTCTTGGCTGAAACTGGCCTTTTCTTTGCCCACCATGGCTTGCACACCCTGGATCCAATATGGTAGCCAAGAGCCACCTGTGGTTTAGACTTGAATTAATGAAAGTAGAACACATTCAGTTTGTCAGTTGCAACTGGAGCTTAGAGTGTTCAGTAGCCAGACATGGCTGGTGGCCCTAAGATTTCCTTCATGGTACAGAGTCCTAATGGGTAGCCCTTCTTCTCAGGGTCCACCCTGCAAGTCCCCACCTCCAAACGATACCCATAGCCCACATCGTGGCATGTACCAGGATGGTTGTCGCCGCTGGAGAAAACTCCCAAGACTGTGAAGACTGGTGCTGTCAAGGGGACAGCGTTTAATCTTGGCGGGTCCCCCTAGACCCTTGGAAATGATGTCCTTCTTCCAAAATCTTCCTGTCCGTTCCCTGCCACACGTGCCCAGCTCTTCCCTGGCTCCTCAACTCCTACTTCAGCCCCTACCCCTAACGCCTGGCCAAGGACCCTGGAGAAAGCAGGGAAGCAAGCACCCTCCATTTCTTTCCGGGACCCACCCCATGCTCACTGTCCCCTCCTCTTTCTTCACAGAAGTCTGACTTTTTAACGTCTCACTCCTGACTCTTCAGCTCAGCCGGGGACTTTGTGCATCCTTGTTTCCCAAATCTGCCCATTAGCCTCTTTATCCCTCTGTATTAGTTTCCCAGGGCCGGCCTCACAACCTGGTGCTTTAAAACCCCAGGAAAGCATTGTTTCAAAGTTCCGGAGGCTGGAAACCCAGGTGCCAGCAGGGCTTTGCTTCCTGGGAGGCCCTAGGAGAGGCCCTGACCCCTGCCTCTCTCTTCGCTCCAGTCCCTGGCAGCCGTCCCTGGCCTTCCAGGGCTCGTAGATCCTCACTCTAATGTCCCGTCTTTTCACGGGGCTCTTCCTGTGTGTCCGGCTTCACACAGCTGTCTTTCCACACAGCGATGCTGGAGTCGGCCCACCCTGTGCTGTGGTGGCCTCGTCTTACTCTTTACATCTGCAACGACCTTGGATCTAAGTCAGGGCACATTTTGAGGTCCTTGGGGTTAGGATTTCAGCATATTTTTTTTGAGGGGGTGAAACACAGTTCCTGTCTATCAACCCCCATGTCCATGATCGGCTCTGCCCTGTATGTGGGCGCATGGCCCCTTTGGCCTCTTCACTGGGCATTCTTGCCCTGGGTCCTTGGTTGGGCTTGTCTCCAGGAGCAGAGGAGAGGTGGAAGAGGCATCTGGCTCTGCTCTCAGACCCTCCCGTGATGATGCTGCTGGTCCGGAAGCGCCAGATCCTCTGATGCCTGCCTTCTGTCGGGCACCTCCCCCTCTTCAGTCTTGTAGACAAGCACAGTGTGGGCATCTCTGCTTCTCTCTCTCCTCCCTTCAGCTCTAGATGTTTAATCACTGTCCTTGGGTGTCTCCTGGTGGCTCAGACAATAAATGATCTGCCTGCAGTGTGAGAGACTTGGGTTCAATCCCTGGGTCGGGAAGATCTCTCAGAGAAGGAAATGGCAACCCACTCCAGTATTCTTGCCTGGAGAATCCCATGGACGGAGAAGCCTGGTGGCCTACAGTCCATGGGGTCACAAAGAGTCAGACATGACTGAGCGAATCACACTTTCACTTTTTTTCGCTTGGGTGTCTCAGCACCCCCTTTCAGTCCCTTAGTGCAGCCCACAGTTCTCCAGAAAAATTCTCTGCACGCTGCTTGCCGAGTGTGCTGTACTGCCTGATCGGATCTTGTAGGACACATCCCACTGCAGCCACGTGATACTCCCCCTTGTCCACAGAAGCAGTCTTGAGTTTCTCACATAATTCACATGTTCTTTATTGAGAACATAAGAAAGCAGAATTTAAAAGTCTTCCCTGGATGCCCAGTCCCCTTCACACCACTTCCCCAGTGTTTCTGCCCTTGACTCCAAGCATCTTGAGGGGCTGTTTACTCCTGCTGCGTTCATGGTCTGTCCTCCCGCTGACTCCATCCAGCCTGGGCTGGATGCACGGCTCCATAGAAACAGCCCCGACTTTTCGCTGGTGAATGGCCTCACCAAGAAGTCCCTGGAGGGGGCCTTCCGCTCCTGCCCCCGCCCTCCGGCTCTCTGTGGTTCTGCCCTCTATCACCTGGATTGACACCTCACCAGCATCCTGACTTCTTGCAGGATTCCTTGGTTGTCCTCTGCTCGGCTGCCATGGACTGGGCTTGAATAACAGAAGTTGGGTTCCGCAACGTCTGGAGGCAGAAGGTCCAAGATCAAGGTGTCGACAGCGCTGGTTTCGGCTGAGACATTCCTCCTTGACTTGCACCCGGCCCCCTTCTCGCTGTGTCTGCACGAAATCTTCTCTCTGCGTGTGCGCGCCCCTGGTGTCCGTCACTCGGATCAGAGAAGGGCCCACTCTAATGACCTCAGCTTGTGGATGTCTTTAAAAGCCCTCTCTCCAAACGTGGTTGCACTCGACGGAGCTGGGGGTTAGGGCTCTGAGACATGAATTTGGATGAGGGTGCAGTTCACCTATAGCAAGCGATCTCACCCACGCCAAACATGGGCCTGTGGGCTCCTTGTTCGTGCCTTTGGCCCTGACTTCCAGGGACCCTTCCCCTTGGCCTCTAAGGGCTTCTACTCACACCCCGTAGATTTGGGTGGGAGTGGCTCTCTTGGCGTTTTTTGGCCACTGCGCCAAAGTTCACCTGCCAGGGGCTTAAACAGCACACATCTACTCTCTCACAGTCTGGAAGCCAGGAGTTCAAGGTCAAGGGGTTTGGTCTCTGGTGAGGGCCTGCTTCCTGGCTCACAGACAGCTTCCCGCTGTGTCCTCATGTGGCCTTTCTCTTGTGTGTCTGGGGAGAAGGGAGAGAAAGGGGACGTTTCTAGGGTCTCTCGCTCTTCTGATCAGGCCACAGTCCCAGTTAGGGCTCCACCCTCTTGACCCCGTGTAAGCATAATTACCTCCCTAAAGACCTTATCTCCAATACAGTCACATGGGAGTTGAGGTTGGGGTTGGGGGGGGAGGCTAGGACTTCAACATATAAATTTGGGGGCCCGCAGTTCAGTCTATAAGCAGTTGGGGCTTGAGAACGTGAAGCGGACCTGGGGTGGGGCACAGGGCCAGGAGCCCCAGGGTAGCTTTCTGGACTCAGATTTGCTACCTCTTGGCTGGGTGACCTTAGCCAAGTTCACAGCTTGTCCGCCCTTCCAGAAAGTCGCCTGTGTCCCTGGGGTAAAGACGAAGGAGACAGGGCTTATGGGGAGGTCAACGCCCTGCATATTCTAACCACGTGGAAGTGGGGTGGGGTCCCCAGGAAAACAAGCTGGTTACTGCAATCACATTTCTTTTAAGAGACCCTTGTCCCTGGAGGTCGGGCCTGGCTGCTGACCCTCACATACCTTCCATTTCCAATGACTATTGTTTTTTTCTATTTTTCCTTTCTATGTGACTGGAAGCTTAATAATATTACTGCCTAATGAATTCCAGATGAGAGATCCGAGATACCAGGGCTGCGAGCCTGTCCCGGATGCTTCTCGGGCTTGCTGGTCTCACATGTTATGTGTCCTGACATTTCTCCAAGCTGAATAAGAGGTAAAAACCCAGGTTTTAACCATTTAAAAAAAAGCCATAGTCTTGAGTAATAGATGTCACTGACATTTTTGGTTCTTGACATTATTTAGAAAATCTAGCAGGAATGAAAGGCCTCTGAGGATCTCACAAGCCCTGAGGGCTCTATCCTCAGGGAATTTGTTTTGCGTTTTGCTTTCTGGAATAACCTCAAACCGTGTCCTATCTCCATTTTCCATCAAGTCCTCTGAGAATAATGTCAGGTCTGCCTGCGTTGTGGGGTTCTGCCCTGTTATGCCTAATTTTATATTTGGCTGTAATAAAACCACCCAATCACCCAGAGCGTGATCAAGGCCAAGCCTAGGAGTCTCTGACTGGTTTGATTACAGAAATGCAGGTGAGTTCAGACTTGCGGCAGCTGCCTGATGTGCTAGGGGGGATCCCAGGGAAGGGTGTGAGTCTGGGTCCTGGGTGGGACAAGGTGCTCAGGTAGCTCAGGGACTCCAGGCAGGTGCCAGGAAGACCAGCCTCAATTTCCTTATCTGTAAACATGGGGACTGCACTAGCTGGAGGCTGCTGTAATGTTTTTCAGATATGTAATACAACACAAAGGCCTTCCCAGATGGCACAGTGGTGAAGGCTCTGCCTGCCAGTGTATGAGATGCGGAAGACACGGGTTTAACCCCTTGTCAGGAAGATCCCCTGGAGGAGAAAACGGCAGCCCGCTCCAGCATTCTTGCTTGGAGAATCCCATGGACAGGGAAGTCTTACAGGCTGTAGTCCATGGGGTTGCAAAGAGTGGGACACGGCTGAGCATGCAATAAAACACAAAGAAAGAAAAATCCAAGCTGCTCTGGTTAAGGTGGAAATCATGAAGTTTAAGCTTCCCTCTTCCCCACCTCTACAAGAGAATCTGGGCACTGCTGGGGAACGCGGTGTAAAATCCATGGATCCCTCTCGGGTCAGACCCAGAGCGGTCAGCATCTACGCTATGTTGTAACGTTCACTAATTAAGAGTGATACCTTCTGTTTATATTTCATCTTGAAGAATCACCCAGGGACTCCTTATTGATTTTATTTTGATGAAAGGTAAATGATGACATCTCCATGTCAGTTAGTTGAACTCGTTCATTAATGGAAACAATAATGCACCCCCAACAATACTGGTGAAGTAGTCAAAGGTGCTATGGCATTTTGTATTTCTCAAAGATAATTGTAGCAAGGTATTCTGACCCCTGCTCTCTCACAGCTTGACTTGGTCACTTCTAAGACAGGCCAGGTCCCTGTTCCACCAGTCATGTGCTATGAAAGGTCCTGCTTATTTATGACCCACAGGGACAGCAGCGTCAATCTCCAGCTTAGCTACAGAATTTCTCTCTGATTGTGAAGGTGAAGTCAGTGGGAAGGTTTAAGGGTGGGGCGGGCATGAAGTCCCTGAGCTCAAACTGCCGTCTTTAAATGCAAACCAGCCTCAGAGCCAAGTTTTAGCTTATTCCAGCCGCTTCTTTGCTCACCTGACTTACTGCATACTTTTGCTTGGTATTTTTAAAGAAATCAAGTTATTATGTATATTATAATCAACTTTGGATTTGTTACAGAAAATGGGGAAATAAGTGAATGACTGAAAGATGAATGATGATAAATAATAAATGAATAAATAGATAATAAATGAATCAGCATTGTTTCCCATTTGTTTGTGTAGTTTTTAGATGCGCTCTCACTAAACAAGAGACAAACCCTGAGCATGCGTGGGAGAGAGCAGTGTTCCACGGAGTTAGGATTCTGAAAATGGAGGAACTGTTCCTTTGTGCCAGCAGGTCCCCCAACAGGAGCCCTAACTCACTGGGTTCCTACTGTGAGACCAGGGCTTGCCAGCCAGCATCTGACATACTTTCAAGGCCGCCTTGTAAGACTGTATCCTTGTGATCACTCACCCATCTGCCTGGAGTGATGCTGCTATCACTGGAGCCTGGGTCGCCTTCATTCCTAGGTCTTCTGTCTACGAGACAGTAAGTTGGGTTTTCCTTTCAGTGTTAGGTGGGATGAATTAGAAAGTGATGGTTCATGACTGGCTGACGGAGATCAAGACATACAGAACGCTCACTCAATCACCCTTTCTGCATGCTTTATATATGAATACAAGCAACATCTGTGGCCTGGAGGGCTAGAGTCCATGGAGGTCACAAGGAGTCGGACACACTGAGAGACCAAACACACCAAAGAGCCAAATCACAAAGGCATGGGAGACCAGCTCCTACACCATGATGGCACCCCAAGCACCCACGTGGCTTAGTTTCAAAAAGAGGGGAGTGAGGTGTGTCCAAGGCTGTTCAGGAATCTGAGGGTTATCTGTCTACTGTAGACACTGGTGTTAGCGTCTGGGGCCCAATTTCATGTCCGTGCAAACAAACACATGATAAAGGGTGCAGAAGAGGACCCCAGTGAGCGCCTGTGGTCCTCATGGGGCAGGTTTAGAATGGTGAGGTCAAGGGGCTTTCTGCAGGTCACCACGATAAAGGCCACCAGCAGCTGCAACAGCAAATGGACAATGAAGCCCGTGTGTGACCATGTGACAGTAAAGAGACGGGAGGAAAGCTTTGCTTCGGGCAGAGAGCAACAGGGACAGCTGCACCCAGAGGGCCTCCCTGGGAAGAGGGCTGGGGAAACCAGCCAGTGCGACATGTAACCCCCAGAGCAGGTGCCCTCATCCTGGGTGGGCATCAGGGTCTTCGATAAAAATTCCTCCCGTGTTTTGGCTTCACAAAGGTTTTATTAAAACAACGTCAAGTTGACAGTGAGCCTTTGGCACTGGACATAGTTGCAAGGCAAATGGAGGGAATGTGGAAGCTTAGTCACCCCTCCGATCCCCATGAAAGCCATCCTTGTTAACACTTTAGCTCGTGATGTAAGCCCAGTGAATTACAGTTCAGCAATTCAAAAATACACAACTATTTACCTTCAGCTTCAGTGATAATGTTTGATCAGCCCAGACCTTCTAGCCTCAGCTTCCCTGGTAGCTAAGACGGTAAAGAATCTGCCTGCATTACAGGAGACGTGGATTGGATCCCTGGGTTGGGAAGATCCCCTGGGAAAGGAAATAGCAACCCACTCTAGTATTCTTGCCCTGGAGAATTCCATGGATGATAGGAGCCTGGTGGGCTACAGTCCATGGGGTCGCAAAGAGTCAGACATGACTTAGCAACTAAATAACAATCTTCTAGCCTGCTCCTTGGTTGTGGATGGTTTGAATGATCCAAATTTATTTTGCTAACAACCTCCCAGTGAGCTGGGAGGATCAGAGGCTGCCCTCGGAAGCTCTGAGTTAGAAGAGCTTTGAAGAAGTTGGGTCATTCTCTTGGGCCCAGCTGGGGAAACCAACCAGGTATGCAGAAATACCTGCAGGTCAAGAGTGAGTGCGTGGCTGCATGGACACCTTTGGGGTCCTTGGGAGGTGTGGTGTCTCCATCCTTGTTCTCTTCCCCCTCAGTCCCCTCTCGCAGGCTTGGCTCAAAACCCTTTTAATGCCGTGATCATAGGAACCGCTGCCAATCAGCTGGGTTTGACCCTGAAGGGCAGCTCATGGGCCGCTTTGGCTTTAGGGGAGCAGCAGTAAAGAGGTCTGAGGTCGGGGGTCTCCCACTGGGTTGAATGTGGGGTGGGGGCTGGGGACCAGACCATGTGGCCTTCTCCTGCTGAGCTCGGTGAGTCTGGCCTTGGCAGTACCTGGGGTTGAAGCTCGTTGCGACTTCTCTCTGGGTCTGGCCACGATGACCTCATGGTCCTCTTCTGTCCTAGACTGAGAAGTCCCCGGGGCAGAGGCTGAACCTCGCTCACCTCTCCATCAGCTGTAGTGCCTGCATGTAGCACAAGGGTCTCAGAACGTGCGTGTTGAGCAACCTGGAACCAGACGCCCAGAAGAGACGAGGAGAGATGGTGACTCCATGGAAAGCAGCAAATGACTGTCCTTACTTGCTCAAGCCCGAGTCTTAGTTTACATCCTTTAGAAGGATAGTTTGGCCGTAGCCATCGGTTGCTGCTCTGAAGGGGCTCCCCCGCAGAAGTTAAGGGACTGCTCACCCGCCACCGTTCTGCAGGTGCTTCCCTGTAAGAGGCGCATCTAGTTTTGGAAAAGTCAGCAGCTAAAAGCTTTGTGTGAATTCTGGAAAGTTCTAGATCTCTTAAAGCACCCCCAAGGGCCCCCAGGCTCTTGGGTTAATTACTCGGATTGCAAAAGGCCCCAGTTGGAATGTCCCTGGTAGTCCAATGCTTAAGAATCTGCCTTGCAATCCAGGGGACTCCAGTCCGATCCCTGACTGGGGAACTCAGATCTCACATGCTGTGAAGCAACTAAGCTGGCGAACTGCTAGCAGAGTTTGTGTGCCTCAATGAGGATTCCGTGTGCTGCAGTTAAGACCCGATGCAGCCAAATCAGTAAATAGACACCTTCTTGTAAAGGCCCTATTCGCTGGGTCTCTGCGGCTCCACTTGCCCCTAAGGGAGGGTTTGTGCCGGGCCCACACTGTGACTCTCCCCAGGGCCCTAGGACCGTCTGAGTCCTCTGTCCTCACCCAGGGCTCCTCCTTGACCTTCAGGCGGGCCTTGCTCAGTGTGACCGTGGAAGATCGCTGGCTGATCCTCACCTTCCCTCCTGCTCTCTGCTCCCCAGCAGCCAGCTTAGAAGGCGAGGGTCTCATGACCCAGCTGTGCCAAGCCTGGCCTCTCCATGCCGCCGTGTCGCAGAGCTGGAAGCAGCCGTGTAGCCTGATGGGCCTCTGTCTGTGTCTCTGAAGGGCAGGACCTTCCTGGTGTGGCGGTCCCCATGGGGAGCCCAAGGGCTGTTTGCCCACGCTGGCTGAGCACCTGGTACCCTGGTGGGAAGCAGACCCACCACCCTGGCTGGCCGGAGTCCTTTCACGGGTCCAGTGTGGGAGTCCCGCAGGAACATCAGTGCCTGCACCCACAGAACAGTGGGATTTAAGGAAAAATAGCCAGACCCATAGTCGTGTTTTCCAATCGGTCAAGCTTCCTCACTAGTCTGCTTGAACTAATATTGTGAAGACCCAGGAGGGCAGCAACTGCTTCCTCCACGGCCCTCAGGGATTTCTGTGAACGAGTCAGACCACTCTGGGTGGAGAACAGCTTCTTATTGCCACCTTGTCTTCTCCCAGGGGACCAGAGCTGCATCCGTGTCGTGGGTGTGTGAATGCGGGCACACAGGGATGCAGAGAGAAGCGATGTCTCAGAGGACGTGTTTCAGCCCTGGCCTGGGTACCACTGGTGCTGGCTCACTGAGCTCTTTGCACCATCACCCTCCCTTCCGCCGTTGAGGGCACTGGGCTTGCCCATGGGCTCACGCCTGGTCTGTGCTGGGCTAGGAGAGGGACCTGCCCCCTGCTGCGGCTTCTCTGTCCCGAGCTCTGCGCTCCAGCTGGGCCCTGGGACACGCTGGCCGAGGCCTCTCCTCCAGGCTTGACAGCAAGGGCTGGTCCATCACACCAGCTGCTGGGTGTGCTTTTCTCTCCAAGGTCGGCGTTTGCCAAGGCCACCAATTGAGCGTCTCCCTGCCAAGGGCTCGCTTTATGTGGCCAAAAGGCAGTTCTGTAAGCAAAGACCTTTTAGCTTAGCTAAACCAAAAGCCCCATCATTCTAAAGAAGAGGTATTTTGACTACTTTAACCATTTGTTTTACTTAAAACAGGTATTTTGTATATGCCATTTGTGTGTGCTGGGGTCTGTTTGGGAGCAGGGCATTTACTGCCTCCAGAGGGTTGACTCTTGGCACAAACACGCCCATGCAGAGTGTGCACACACAGGGTGTTCACACGTACCTCCATCACCTCCCCACCGACGACACGGAGCATCCAGGGTCAGCGAGGCAGTGGCAGCTCCCCTCTAGTCCCACCCCAGTGTTCTTTCCTGGGAAATCCCAAGGACAGAGAAGCCTGGCGGGCTACGGTCCATGGGGTCACGAAGAACCGGACACGACTCAGCACGCCTGCAAGTTCTTGGCAAGTTAGGTAGCTTCTTCTGCGTCTGGCCGCCTCTCCTGAGGGTAGCAGGTTTAGCTGTGTGTGATCAGCCTAATGAGGCAGGGGGATTGTGTAACTGGGGTCCCTGACTCACCTGGCTGATGAGAGAAAGAAGAAAAGAGGGATGGAAGGATGGCAGATGGTTTCCCAGGGCTACTGTAACCAGTGCTACAAGCCGGATGGCTTAAGCATCAGAGTGCACCATGTCACAGTTCTGGAGGCTGGAAGTCTGGGATCAAGAGCCCCAGGGCCATGCGCCCTGTGAAACCTGCAGGGAGACGGCGTCCTGACTTCTTCCGGCTCCTGGGGGCTGCCGGCATTCCTGGGTGCTCCGTGACGTGAAGCTGCAGCCTGTCATTCTCTTCCCCCGCCCTCACATGGCTCCTCTCCTTGCCCGCCTCTCCGTGTCTCTTCTCCTCCTTTATGGACACCAGTTGTCTTAATTCACAGGGCTGGACCAAAAGGACCAAAGACAGGATGGCTTACGGATAGCAGATTCTCCTGGTTGTGGAGGCTGGGGTTCTGGAACCAGGGTGCCAGCAGGGTTGGGTTCTGAGCAGTGCCTGCCTCCAGGTTATAGACGGCCAGCTTCTCCATGCATGTTTGTGTGGCAGGGAGTGAGCTACCTGGCTCTCCCGTTCATGGGGCTTCCACCCTCTGACCTCTTTCCCTCCCAAAGCCCCCACCTCCAATACCATCATCTTGGATCAGGACCTCAACATGGAAATCTTGGAGGCCAAGTCATTCAGTCCACAACACCAGCCAAGTTGGACTGGGGGCCCACCCTAACCCTGTGTGACCTCAGCGTAACCTGATCACATCTGCCAAGACTCCATCTACAAACGAGATCACCTTCACAAGCTCTGGGTGGACGGGAATTTTGGAGGGGCACTGTTCAGCCCAGCACAGCTGGATCTGGCCATTCAGGACGTTCAGTGATTCCTGATTGAGGTCGGGTGAGATAAAGCCTGCAGATCTCTACCTGGCACGTGAGGAGCTCAGTCACCTCCCTCTGATTCCTGTAGCCCACCAAGAGCGTCACCCAGAAGAACACAGGAAGGCAGATGTCGGTTAGAGGACCATGGTATGGAGGAGTGGCTGATCATGACAGTGGAAGCCCAAATATGCGGACACCAGGGAGGTCTACCACCACAAGATGAGCACTGTCTGTGTGTAGGCGTGGACTCCGTGAGTTCATTCTTACATCCACTCAACAAAACCGAACGCCTACTATATTCCAGGAACAGTGCAAGGGCTGGGGTGTGAAATGAGTGTGATTCATTGAGCAGTGTCCTACGAATGGGGAGCTTTGCTCTCTGCCTGTGCAGACCCAGGATGACCCCAGCAGAGGTGTCCAAGGAGCTGAGAATGGGTGGGGGCGTAGGCCAGGTAAGTGACCAAGAGGCCAAGCAGGGACCATCCAGCAAGGTCACTGCGTGGGCCATGGCCAGGTGGAAGGACCTCAGCCTGTGTTCAGGGTGTGACACGTGGTTCCCTGAGCATGCGTGGATGAATGTTGGGAGGAGAATCAGGGTCAGGAGGTGAGACCCCAGCCTCAACCCATGATGACGGAAGCAGCAGGTTGACAAAGACCTCAGAGGTAGAAAATCGGGAACAGCCCAAGTTATGGGAAGCCTGATTTAACTTATTGGCCAATCTAGTAGTTGGAAACAGCCCAAAGGTTCAGCACGGAAGGAACGGTGAGGAGATCTCAAATGAGTTCCTACAGCAGGGTGCTAGGCTGCTGTGAAGAACAGTAAATTTATACGTGCAGACACGACAGGAAACCCAAACCCACACAGCTAACCGGAAAAACTGTGCATAACCCGTGAGTTATACACATGCAGAGAAGGAACAAACAAGCCACACGGGTATGTCAAGGGCACTTGCTTGTGTCCAGCACGGTTTTCGGTGTGACTATGCTCAGGGTTGGAAAGATCTGGAAAGGGAAAACACAGGCTGTTACTAGTGCTCACTTCTGGGCAGCGGGGGGACTGTGGCCACGATGACCCTGAGAACTTACTCTGCGTTTTACAGAAAGGTCGTCTTCATCTCTTTGTTCCTGTCTGTGACCAGGATGTGAGCAAGCACCCATAGTTCGAGAACATGCTTTCCTGAAGGCTTGGCAAGGATGCATAGAAGCTGTCACCCCCGATTTACATTTTGACCTTTCTCCTCCAGTTCTCCTAAACTCAGCTTTCTGGTGATACCGTTGTGTTTTTTTTTTTTTTTTTTTTTTTGTCCCTAATAAATGGCATGCCCCTCATTACCGGAATCTGTTTTCTGCTGGCAGGACGGGGGAATGTGCTAGGCGGCCAGCGGCAGCTGCCAGACTGATAAGGAAGGCTTCACCGACCTTTGCTGGAGGCCAGCCTCCTGGTTAGTATGCTCTTTGCCTCCATGCGTCTTCCGCGGAATCTGTCTGGGAGGATTTCGCCTGGTACCCTAATGCTCATGGAATGTGCATGCTGGAGGACTGATGTCTGGGACTCCAGAGAGAGGAGGGCAAGGAGGAGGCACGTTAACCACTTCTTGTTTGGCAAGAAGCTGGCGCTTCTTCAAGGGGAGAGACCATTAGGGTGGTGGGCATTTGAGAGCAGGATGTTTGAATGCGTGTCCAGCAGCCCTTGGCAGGGCAGGCCTGGGAATCAGGAGAAGTTAACTGCAGGGGTATACTGTAGCAGTTTTTACTTCCACACACAAACAAATAGAAGACATACATTTCCAGTGACAGATAGCTAAGAAGTCTATGAATGTTCTGGATGAACAGTTAGGGAGGAATATCGGATGGCATCTAAAAGGATGCAATCTCATAAGCAAAATTAACTTGACTTCAAGAAAATCAACTGCATAGATACAAGGATGTGTCAGAGTGAGGGCAGGTGTGTAAGAGGCTGGGGATTTGGGAGGATGAGGTAATGAAGTCAAGGGGTGAGCCACGCGGCTGTGGGCTACATTCACGCACCTGTAGGTCAGGCGATGAAAATGCAGAGGGAGCCCCTGGGGACGTGTGTTCATTTCTGAGCAGCAGCCTTTCTCAGAGCTTGTTGGAAGAAGTAATTTTCAAGAGGTCCTTAGAACTTTCTAAGAGTGAGCTCTCCGAGGATGAGCGGGCTTCCTTGGGTCAGAGCGAAGTCGCCGGGGCTGGCTGTGTGCAGACAGCCTCACGGCGGGAGCTCCTCAAGGCCAGCCGGCAAGGTGGTCCTTGTCACCCCCGCTCCCCGCATCAGCGCCACGCTCCACTCAGATGTGCTCAGTTTGCGCAGTTAATGAGGTGCTATTACAAATCTGGAGAAGTATTGGATGGTCCGTGATGTGCCTTCCAAGAGTGGGTCCATGAAGTCCCCCCTTGAGGGAAAAGGTATGCATGAGTTTCCTGGGCCTGCTGTAACAAGCGCCGCAAACTTAGTGAGTTGACAGAACACACTTATTTCAATTTTGGGAAGTCAGGAGTCTGATGCTGGTTTCACTGGGCTTAAGTCGGGCCGTTGGCAGGACTGGCTCCTTCTGGAGTCTCTTGGAGAAGGGTCTGCTCCCCGTCTTTGCAGGCTCTAGAGGCTGCCGGCAGTCTGTGGCTCCTGGCCCCATCAATCGCCTTCCAGGTACATCACCCCAGCCTCTGCAGGTCATCACATTGCATTCTCTCTCCCTGCCTCCCTCTCATAAGAATACTCGTGACTACATTTAGGGTACAGGAGAATCTGTCCATCTCAGGAGACATCTCTCTACCTTAATCACATCTGTAAAGTCCCTTCTGCCACATAAGAAAACACTCTCGGTCACAGGGATCAGGACGTGGGCATCTTTTGTGTGGGTGGCTGAGCATCATTTAGCTCACCACCAGGTGGAAGAGATAAGACCACTGTGGAGAATAGTATGGAGATTCCTTAAAAAAAAAAACAAACTAAAAATACAGTTACCATATGATCTGGCAATCCCATTCCTGGGCATATATGTGGGAAAACACATGGTCCAAAAGGATCCATGCACCCCAGTGGTCATTGAATTACTGTTTACAACAGTCAAGATCTGGAAGCAATCTAAACGGTCACTTACCAATGTATGAATGAAAACATGTGGTATACAGGTATACACACACACACACACACACACACACACACACACACACACACACATACAATGGACTATTACCCAGCCATTAAAAAGAAGAAAAAGATGCCATTGATCACTATATGGATGGACCTGGAGATTTTTCATCTAAGTGAAATAAGTCAGACAGAGTAAAACAATTACCATATGATATTGCTTGTATGAGGAGCCTTAAAAAAATGATACAAATGAGCTTATTTACAAAACAGAAACAGACTCATAGACCTAGAGAATGAACCAGGGTTCATTATGATTACCGGGGGAAGAGTGGGAGAGGACAGATAGAGTGGGAGTTTGGAATTGAGATGTACACACTGTTTTATTTAAATAGATAACCAACAAGGACCTACTGTATAGCATGGGAACTCTGCTCAGTAATCTGTAATAACCTAAAAGGGGAAAGAATATGAAAAAGGATAGATCCACATACATGTATAACTGGATCAGTTTGGTGTATACCTGAAACTACACAGCATCATTAATCAACTATGTTCTAGTATGTAATAAAATGTTTTAAAAATTTGAAAAAACAACAACTGGAAATGGGTTATTGGAAGCCCTTCCATGTTTGGGGAATGGATGGAAGTTGTGCTAATGAGGGAGGCAGAAGAAGGCAGCCTTGGCCTCCGGGGAATCCATGACCACACAACCTAGGAGTATGCATCAGAGGGAGAAGGATAAGGGTTTGGCCTGGCTTTTCCACTGTAGCATCATCAGTGCCTGGAAACATGCCTGGCCTAGGGCAGGTGCCCAGTCGGGGTCTGTTGAATGAATGAGTAATCGAGGACGTTGCTAGTGACTGGGCAGGAGCTGTGCTCACAGTCCCGGGTCAGCATCTCCCGAGGCTGGGGTCTGTAAATCCCCATGGGAAGCTGAGATGCGGGCTGCCTGTGCCCTGTGCCAGGAATGAGAACAGGGTGCAGAGAGCGCAGCTCCTCTACCTGGTCTGTTTCAGGGGCTGTGGGCTTTGTGTCAGGGGGCACTGAACCCAGAGGAGAGGTGCGGGCACCCGGGCTGGAATACTGATGGGCTTCTGGCGCACAGAGCTGAGAGCCTGGCCAAGTTCAAGGCTTTGGGTTTTGTCCCATTTTTTGAAGGAGAAGACGTGAGGCTTAGAAAGCAGCGCACATTCGTGTCTAGAAGCCAAGGAGTGGATTCCACGCCAACAAGAGAGCTCTTTATTATTCCCCAAACTTCCCCCTTTCCCTCAAACGTTCCTGCTTCTGAGACAGAATCGAGAAGTCCCAGCTCTCCAGCTGTAACCCCAGACTGGAGGTTGATGAGAGAGTGGGGCGGGGCTCCCCACGGCCTGTCCTGCTGGCCCCATCCAGCAGACAGAGGCTGGCGTTTCCTTGCAGTCACTCCCTGGAGCTGCCGGCATCCTTCACGTGTAATTACCCACATCTGCAGAATCAGCATGGATGAGACAGTCCGCCTTCCCCAAAGTGGACACCTCAGCAGGCGGGATGAATGCTTCCCCCTCGAAGAACACCCCTGGACTTTGAGAGTCGGCAGATGGAAGGATGTTGTGACGTTCAGAGCGCCTTAAATTCTCTGCACAGCTCTGTCTCCTGTTACGGGCTTTGATAGCGGATTTCTTAGAATTCAGAGACAGTGATTCATGTTTGAGAGCCTGCACGGTACTGCAAAATAAGCCTTCTGTGAGGCTCTGTGTTTACTCTGAGTGGAGGAGCCCCCGGGCTGTAGGTTCATTCCCTGAATTAATCATTCATTCGTTTATCCAGGACCTACGGGGTGTCTGCCCCGTACCGGGCACCGTCAGTACAGAGATGGAGGGCTTACCTGGCTGTCCAGTCATTAAAAATCCGTCTTGCAACGCAAAAGACACCAGTTCACCCTCTGGTCCGGGAGGATCCCACATTCAGCTGGGCAACTAAGCCTGTGGACTGCAACTACCGAAGCCCACATGCCTAGAGCCCGCGCTGCCATGAGAAGCCTGGGCACCACGACCAAAGCCCGTGCAGGCACAAAGACCAAGCACAACCAAAAGTTAAATAAGTAAATCTAAAAAAATAAAAATAAAAAAGTAGAGACGGAAAGGCTTTATCCTCTGTCTGCTGGAGGCAGTGGGTGATAGAGGGGCAAACAGCATCCCTCGAGCTTTGTGCAGGGGACAGGTCTGCATGAAGCCCTTGGGCGCACAGAGGATGGAGTGACCATCACCTGGGGGCGAGGGCAGGATGCCTCCGCTGGAGAGGTGTTTGGCAGGGGCAGTTCTTGGAGGAGGAGTTGTCTGGTTTTCCAGGTAAAGGAGTAAGCGACGAGAGGCTCATTGGGTCCAGGGAGAGGGAAAGAGATGCCTCTGAAAGGGAAACCTCTGGCTGAGAGTTTGTATCAATTCAGAGCGCCTGGTGGGCAGGGTACAGGGTGAGGGGAGGGGGAAGCAGCTGGGTCAGCAGGTGAAAAGACACTTAGTCTTTTTCTCCTGCAAGGAATAGAGTCACAGCAATGATGTTTAAGTGAAAAAGCAGCCTGGTGACTGGGGGGCAGCTTGGCAGGTGGATTTCGGAGATGAGGGCTGGGCTGGGAGGTGGGGGTTGGAAGGGGGGATGGGGCATTTATTCTCATTACAGGGCAATGCTGTGAGGACCACTGCTGAGCAGAGGGGATGGAAGCAGAAGGTGCCCTTGGAGGTGCTCAGTTAGGGGTTATATTCCGGGCTGAACCATGGGCCCACAACTTGCATGTTGAAGTCTTAACCCCAGAGCCTCAGACTTCGTGTGCAGACAGTCCTTAAAGAGATAATTAAGTCACACTGAGGTCTTAACAGTGGATCCTAATCCAGCCGGAAGTGAAGTTGCTCAGTCGTGTGTGACTCTTTGTAGCCCCATGGACTGTAGCCCACCGGGCCCCTCCGTCCATGGGATTCTCCAGGCAAGAACACTGGAGTGGGTTGCCATTGCCTTCTCCAAGGGATGTTCCCGACCTGGGGATCGAATCTGGGTCTCCCACATTGCATGTAGATGCTTTACCTTCTGAGCCACTAGGGAAGTCCAATCCAGCAGGACTGGTGTCTCATAAGAAGAGGCAATTAGAACACAGACATGGGACAGGAAGATGGTGTGAGGGCAAAGGAGGCCACCTATTAATGAGGGAGGGGGCACCTATTAATGAGGGAGGGGGCCATCTACTGATGTGAGGAGGAAGGCCCCAGAAGCATGAAACCCTGCAGCGCTTTGATCTTGGACTTCCACGGCCCAGGACTGTGTGAAGATGAATTTCTGTTGTTTAAGCCGCCTTGAGTTGTGGTGCTTAGTTATGGCACCCTGGGCAGATGGCGACGCTGTCGCTCACAACAGGTGGGGTGGGGGGATGGAGATCTGCTGTGGGAACCCACACCCCCGCTCCCGCTCCTTCCACTGAGCCGGACAGCCTCAGGAGATTCTGATATGCAGAATCTGATATTCCTGAACGAGACGGGCAGATGCCTCAGGTGACAGGACAGGTCCTGGCTGCACAAGGCACTCAGCTGGCCCACAGGGTGTGCCTGCTACCCTGGAGCTCACAGGCAGGCCAAGGCTTAACTCGGTTCCTTCTCGGAGACCTGGTGGCTCCAGGCCAGGAGTCCTGCCCCAGCAGGACCCAGAGCTACCATCAGGCGAGGTCCTCATTGGCCCGGAAGGGATGTCCTCTCACAGGGATTCACCACTGCAGGAGCTTCGAGATGAGTCCTGGGGGGTGGGAGGCCTGGGGCTGGGGGTAGGGGAAGGCAGCGTGGTCCAGGGGCTCCTGGAAAGAAGAGCTAAGGATGCAGGGCCTCCTCCTCCCACTTTCTGCTGACCTCGTCTTTAAACGAAGGATGGAAGCAACAAAGACGAGCAGAAAATAATATTCAGGAAAACAGAGGGAAAAATAAACTGGGAAGGAAGACATGACAGTTGAGGCCGAGTGCGAGCTTGGAGGAGAGGGTGGGCTTCAGTCATCTGCAATGCTCTAAGGAAAGCACTCAGCTTCTGGGCTCTGGGAGCCGCTCTGCAGGCCCCCGGGGTGCACGCACAGCCCGCTGCACTGCCTCTGCCGCTCTCCAACTCCCCGGGCCTTGACCTGGGCTCCCGGCCCTGTGGGGGCCCTTCTCCTCCCTGGTAGCTGGTGGGTCTGATGCAAAGCCAGCCTCCTCTGGCCAAAGGCCTGGTGCAGGGCCTGTGACTCCACCCTCTTCCCTTCTGCTCAACCTGTGATCAGGGACCTTGGCGCACATTTGGACTGCCTGTTGATTAAAATTCCAAATGGCAGGAGGCTGCTTGCTGGAAACAACCCTGGATCCAAAACGACCCCAGGGGCTGAATTCTGCAGTGAACTGAGCTGAAGGTGCTGAAATGAGATTCTAATGGGCTGCCTCTGCCTCCCTGTGTTGGCGCTGGAAGACAGCTTGTCCTCTCCACGCCGAGGACGAGAAACGCCGGCCTGAGAATCCCGCAGGCGCTAATTTTCCCCATCGTGTTTCATCATAGAACTCACCTAAGAAAATATGGAACATGTTCTGTTTTGATTTCCTGCCAGGAAAACGCTGGTCTTGACCCGAGGCCCGCTTGCTTCCTTTTACCTGTCGATGGAAACCCGTTGTGTTTTCCTTCTCGCGCTCTCTTCCAGAAAGCTCTGTGTGAAAGTTTGCCATCTTATTTCAAAGAACTGGAGGCATTAACTCTGTCTGTCTTTTGTATACTTGCAATTTCCCCATTTTGTCTGGATTGTGTAGTTTCCTACAGATCTTTCCTTTAAGATACTGAAATATCTTGATAGACAGTGAAATTAAAAGTGTGAGTCTCTCGGTCACGTCCGACTCTGTGCAGCCCCATGGATCAGAGCCCGCCAGGCTCCTCTGTCCGTAGAATTCTCTAGGCAAGAATACTGGGGTGGGTTGCCATTGCCTTCTCCAGGGAATCTTCCCCACCTAGGGGTTAAACCCGGCTCTCCTGCATGACAGGCAGATTCTTTACCATCTGAGCCACCAGGGAAGCCCATGAGGGTTATTTATATTTTTAAAAAAATTTTCACATCACTTAACTTTTCAAACTTTAAACTTTTTATTTTGTGTTGAGGTATAGCCAATTGACAATGTTGTGATAGTTTCAGGTGAACAGCGAAGGGACTCAGCCACGCATATACACATATCCATTCTCCCCCAAACTCCCTTCCCATCCAGGCTGCCACATAACAATGAGCAGAGTTCCACCTGCTACACACCAGGTCCTTGTTGGCTATCCATTTTAAATACAGCAGTGTGTACATGTCCATCCCAAAGGCCCTAACTGTCCCAAACTCCCTTTCCATCCAGGATGCCACGTAACAGTGAGCAGAGTTCCACCTGCTACACACCAGGTCCTTGTTGGTTGTCTATTTTAAACACAGCAGTGTGTACATGTCCATCCCAAAGGCCCTAACTGTCCCTCAACAATGAAAGTGAAAGTCGCTCGGTCGTGTCCAACTCTTTGTAACTCCATGGGCCATACAGTCCATGAATTCTCCTGGCCAGAATACTGGAGTGGGTAGCCTTTCCTTTCTCCAGGGGATCTTTCTGACTCAGGAATCGAACTGGAGTCTCCTGCATTGCAGGCGGATTCTTTACCAGCTGAGCTATGAGGGGAGCGTTCAGCAACAGACATTATTTCAAAGGCGTGCGCTAAGGTACAGAAGAGCCCAGCTGATGAAGGGCAGTGGACGGGACGGGTTGGCTTCACAGCAGGACATCTGAACATGATGTGGGGGAGCCAGTGGCTGAGATTATAGCATCAGGACAGGGGTGGGCTGCCCTGACACCCCCAAGCTCTGAGACTGAAGTGGTCCATCCTATCAAGGTGGGGGGCGGGGCTCCCCCAAGCTGTGCCCCGGTCAGAGCCCGTTTGCTGATGGCTCTGGTGCCAGGCTGGGCTTTAAGAGGGGTTGGGACTGGCCAAGTGTGTCCAAGCCAATGGGAAGTATTTGTCAGGCAATAAGTACCTTCCGAGGTGGCACCTATTTGAAGTCCCCACGGACGTGGGCTAGACTCCTTCACATGCTTCCAGATGGGGCTCCAAGGCAAGGAGCCGGAGACTGGCTCAGTACAGAGATTCCCCCAGGTCATTAGCATGTATTGTGAATTAGTGGTGATGAGGCTCCTGTCAACAGAGGCATTCAAGAGGAAGCATTCAGCCACTTCCCTAGGATGGTGTGGAGGAGTTTTGTGCCTGAAGTGGAGGTGACCTACAACTCTGAGAGTTAATTGCTTTGCATCCTACCTGTGAACTGACGTGAGAAGCCTAGACAGGTAAACCCAGCTACTCAGAGGCTCCCAGGGTGCTACAGCCTTCCAGCATCTGAGCATGGCTTTGTTTTCCATTCTTCAGGACCCACATTTTGCCCTGCAGTCTGGTGCTCACCTGCTCTCTGTGGATTTGGGGGTGTTTTTGGGGGCTCAGATGGGATGTTGAGGACTTAGAAATCTTCCCGGGGAATATTTGGGGAGGAGAAGGAAGACTGGGGAGGGGGTGGGGGCCTGGTGGGTGCCCAGTTTCTGAAACTGAGCCTTTCCCACCGGTGGCAGCCATACCAACTGGAAATGCAAACTTCGGTAGGGCTCTCTGCTTTGTCCCAAGGTTCTTCTGGATGGTTTTGTTCTTAGAAACAATTGGGGGGCTATTTTGGTGACTGTATCTAAGGTGTGAATGGGGCTGTGGTTTACTCATGGATGCCGACTTCAGGGCTGGGACATGAAGCTTGGGGGATTGGGTGTTGCCTCAGGATGTCACTGCGACCTTCAGGGACTCGGCCTCAGACACTGGTTGAGCTCCTGGGGGGCAAAATTGGGGCGGCCATGGCCCCTGGTCCCCAGGGAGGGTGGGAATGGAGAGTGAGGAGGCATCCACCTGGGGTAGATGGGCGGGACGGGGAGGAGGTCTGCTGAGGCCCCAGCTGTGTCAGGAGCGGGAGGGGCTGGGTGCCAAGGTGAGGGCGTAGTGCAGAGACAAGTACACACCGAGGTGACCCAAGGTGCCACCTAAGGGGGGAAGGTCGCAGGGAGGAGGTGACGCCTGTGTCCACCAGGTGGGAGACCGGGCCGGGCAGGCCGCCGGGGCCCCGGGCACAAGCGTCGACTCTGCTGGCAGCAGGACTGGATGCCTCTTCATCGCCTCCTAGCTCAGGCCCCTCCCGCCTTATCCTGCCCATTTGTTAATATTGGGACACTGATCACAGACGATACCAGGCTTCCCGACTTTGGTTTCCATTTAATCATTTCTAGCTTTTTAATCCAATCCATCAGCTGTTCTGGAGGGAGCATTTGATGCAGCCCGGGAAAGGATCTGGCAGGAATAATAAAAGTCGGAGGAAGCAGAGAGGTAGGGAGACAGAGAGAAGCCAGCACAAGGGTTTAGAGGATTCAGGGAACCCAGGAATGAGCTGAAGCTGGGGGTGGGGCTCAAGACGCTTTCCCCCGAGCTGGCACCCTCATTTCAGCATCCCTCTGCACGTCAGCCTCCAGCTTTAACACAGTCAAAGTTTCTCTGAAGTCCCAAGGGAACCTGCTGTCCCTGCTCAGAAACCAAACAACCGTCTCCCTCGCTGACTCCTTGGCTGGGTCTGTCTCCACCTCGGAAAGAGCGTGGATGTGTGAATAAAGGTCTGGGGAGGCAGCCCAGGGCCCCCTTTTCTCAGGACCCACTAATGTGCCGTGGCCTGGGTACCACTGTTCCGGACATCTGAGCCTTTTAGACAAGAGGGCCATTTGTCACCGTCAGTGGTCTCCAGGAAAGCACCCTGAAAGGCCCCATCTCTTCGGGGGTGCCAGGCTCTCAGCGTTTCCCTCTCAATACGAAGCACCCAGAATGGGCAGAACCGGGACCGGGCAGGGAGGGGGCAGCCTCTGGCTCTTCCTGACTGCAGGGCCTGCCTCCCAGCTGAAGCCAGGGCCGCAGAGCCCGTGGAGGGGAATGTGATCCCAGCCATTGCTCTGAGGTTCTCTCTGGGGCCCACAGACCCTGATGTTTCCCAGACCTTAGGGGCTGGAGGGGGGCTGACCTGGCTTGCATGAGGGGCACTGAAGACCCTCCCAGTCCCATCCCTTCCAGAGAAAGCGCTTTGGGTCAGCATCTCTGGCTGCAATTCCATGTAAGATTCTGGGGAGTCAGGTAAAGGATTTCTGTTGCTTAAGAAGCATTGTGAGCATCTACGTAGCAGACAGGCCTGCCTCAATGCACCCTACTTTGGGCTTCTTTACTGCGGGCTCACAGGTGCCTGTGTATCCATTCAGGGCCTGTCCCTGCACTGGGACACTTCCAAGGGCAGGAACTCCTGGCATTTGCTGGTTGCTGTCCCCCCACACCTAAGCTGTGCTGGCTCGTGTCTGGCACTGATTGACGTCTGCTGATGACCGCGTAAGTGGGAGTCAGGAGACCCAGGTGCAGAGCTGCCCTTGCTGTGCGACGCCGGTAAAACAATCTTTGAGCCTCAGTTTCCCCATCTATAAAATGGGTGCAGTAGTCAAGCCAGCAAGCTTCACGTGGGGAGTATGTCCCCCGCACCCTGGACCCCCAGACTTGCTGATGGTTTCTTTCTCCCTCAAGTTCAGCCCAGTGTCATGGAAAAGGGACCACGTAACTAATGCATCCACACGGGAGAGACATCATGGGCAGGCCAGTACGTTAGCTTCTCTCATCCCTCTGTTTCCCAGAAGCGCGATCAGGAGCCTGTCCCTGCAGGGTCACCACCTGCAAACTGGGAAGGAGCTAAGCTGGGGAGGCAGTGGTGGCTGGGAGTAAAAAGTGAGGCTTGGAGCGCGGTCGTGCTCTCTGGGGGGTGTGGAAGCGGGGTGCGTGGTGGGATTTGGGGTGAGCTGCTCTGGGGACCAGCTTGTGACGCTGGAGTCAGAGGGGAAGGGTGGTTCAGACCTGCCCGACCCCTGCCCCCTGCAGTGTGGCTTTCAGGTCTTCCTTCCTGCAGGTCCGCACCAACCCCTCTCCCCCCACCCCGGCTCCCGCTGCAGGACGTCGCCTCCTCCCTGGGAGCTGGCGGGATCATACAGTATCTGTGGTCAGTGCTGGGCCTGGGGGATGAAGAGCCTGCACTTCGGTGATGTCAGGGGACCCAGGCGTCAGACCAGCAGCTGTGCCCGGGGCCCTCCCTGTGCTGACCAACCCGTCAATGAGAAGATGGTGATCAGGTGGGACCTAGGTGACAAAGGTCTCCAACCAGGGTTGAGGAAACATGTGCTGACTTTCTCACCTCCTGACCCAGCCTGTGCTCAGTCTGGGCTGTGGGTGGCTGGGGAGGTGGAGGGTGACCCCTGGGCGGGTTTGAGTGACACGCACAGGGGTGCCACTCAGGTCAATGGGCTCACCCAAGACTCCGGGATTCAGGGCAGACTTTGTGGGGTCCTGGCAGGGCTGGAGGGGAGTGTGAACAGCTTGTCCTGGTCTGCTGAGATGGTGCTGGTTTAGCACTGGGCTCCCAGCGTTCTGGGAGCCCCTCAGTCCTGGGTAGATTGGGAGGTGGGTCTTAGGCAGAGGAGGTAGGAGAATGTTGAGCTCCCAGCTTCTGGACCCAGCAGAGGGGCCTGGGTGAGGGGCTGAGAGGGGTCACTACCTGGAGGAATGTATTTAGGGAGAGAGCCTGACCCATACAGGCTGGCGGTGCTGATCCTGACCTTGAGGGGCAGCTGGGGCAGCGGGCAGATGCTCTGGGGAGGGGATGTGAAAATTCTAAGAGGAAGTCAGCCCTCTTGCCCCCACAGGAGCCCAGAATCAGGAGGACAGGTGCGGAGGGACAGAGAGACTTGGGCAGCAGCTCCTGTGTCCCGGGGTCCCCTGGGGACTCCCCGGGGAGGGAGAGGGGCCCAGGTCACAGGAGGAAGGGAGGCAATGCGGGTGGCTGCACTGTCCCTGAGGCCTTACAGACCGCCACCTCCTTTACGCTCATCAGTTCATTTCAGTCGCTCAGTCGTGTCCGACTCTGCGACCCCATGGACTGCAGCACATCAGGTTTCTCTGTCCATCACCAAAGTCCCGGAGCTTACTCAGACTCATGTTCATTAAGTCAGTGGTGGTATCCAACCATCTCATCCTCTGTTGTCCCCTTTTCCTCTCGCCTTCAATCTTTCCCAGCATCAGGGTCTTTTCCTGAGTCAGTTCTTCACATCAGGGTGGCCAAAGGATTGGAGCTTCAGCTTCAGCATCAGTCCTTCCAATGAATATTCAGGACTGGTTTCCTTTAGGATGGACTGGTTGGATCTCCTTGCAGTCCAAGGGACTCTCAAGAGTCTTCTCCAACACCACAGGTCAACTCTTACAGCTCATTGCCCCTATTCATTTCACAGGTCAGGGAACGGAGCCAGGGCAGGTGACCTCACCGTGGCCACAGGCTCAGGGAGTGAGGAAGACGGGGTGGGCAGCCAGGTCCCCACCTGGCAAGCCCCCTGGACCACACAGCATGGGGCGATCCTGCCCACGGTGCTGGCTTCCTGCGGCCTCTGTGACAGAGTAGTAGGGGCTTAAAGACCACAGACGTGTCTTCTCCCGCAGTTCTGGCCAGAAACCGTGAAATCAAGGTGACAGGGCAGGCCCTGCAGAGGCTCCAGGGCAAGGCCGCTCCTGGCCGCGTCTGTCTGCTGGTGCCCCAGGCGTCCTTCTCTCGCAGCCGCTGGCTGCGGTCCCTGTCTCTGGTCACGTGGCCTCCCCCGTGTGTCTGTCCCCTGTGATGAGAACACCAGTATTGCTGGAACAGGGCCCGCCATGATCCCCCAGGACCTCATCTCAGTGTAACTAACCACAGCTGCAGAAACCCTGTTTCCAAATAAAGCCTTGTGTCTGAGGTTCCTGATGCATGTGAACCTGGGGGCCCTGTTCAGCCCAGTGCACTCTCCCGGCCCCTCATGACAGGCACCGCCATCCTTGGCTCATCCTGCAGACTCAGGTGAGAGACAAACCTGTTTGGCTTCATTCCTTCCAAACTGTTCTAGACTTTTCCTGGAAATCGAGCCCTTTCTTTGCATACATTCTGCTGCTATCCTCATGGCCAGGATTCAAGCACCTTGCAACCCCACGCTGTGTGAAGGGGATGGTTGCTTTCCTGCAATAATTATCGTCTGGGAGAAGCTGGGGAGGCGGGGGGCGAGGGGGTGGGGGGCAGCAATGTCAGCCTGCGGGGCCCCCAGGTGACCCCAGGGAAAGCTCTGGAGCTGCAGCAGAGGTAGGGGCGAGGTGGAGAGCTCAGTACAATCTTGGTAAACTTGCTCTCGACTTTTCCGGGGTGACCTGGAGGAAATAAAACAGGTTGTTCTGACCTGTGATTTCTGCATTGTCCGCGGATCCCCACAGGGGGCTGCTGGAAGGAGGACAGGGCTGTTGGGGGTCAGGGGGCTGGAGTGTCCCTTGCACCGACTTCCCGTGGTTTCCACCTTTCTGAGTCTGGCTGGACTTAAAGAAGCCGAGTGCATTCGCTCCCTGGGGCTGCCTTGATAAATTACCATAAACGCACAGTGTGCTAGGTCGCTTCAGTCATGTCTGACTCTTTGCGACCCTATGGACGGTAGCCGGCCAGGCTCCTCGGCGATCTCCAGGCAAGAAGACTGGAGTGGGTTGCCATGCCCTCCTCGGGGGAATCTCCCAGACCCAGGGAGGGCAGGCGGAGTGATTGTCTCTTTGAACCTCTGAGTTCAAAAGCCAGGCCTGCAGTACGTGCAAGGCGCCCTGCCCAGCGCCCGGGGGCTGGGGGTTTGGGCCCTGAGCCCCGACCCTCAGCTCAGCCTGCAGGGTTGGGAGCAAGACCCCCGAGGTTACTTCTGTTGCCCCAGGTCTGCATGACGTCAGGGCGACACGCTCCCGTCCACGGGGACCTCCGGTGGCCAAGCCTTCGTGCACCATGGGCCCCTCCCTGCCAGAGTGAGTTTCCCAGATGTCTCCTTATTGCTGTGCACAAAGCCCCTGGCTCCCCAGCATCCACCAGGCGCTGCCCACACCCCGGCCGGGACGCTCCTCTGGCGGGCCGCCTCCTCCTGACTTTCACGTGTCCTCTTTTGGGGCAAATAGCTGTGCAATACAACTTTACTCCTGGGCCCAACTGTGCCAGGCCCGGCGTTCCCATTCCACCCTTCTGCGGCCACCGTTGTTTCGGGGCATCTGTCTTTCCCTTTTTTCGCATTGTCTTCCCTGACGGACATCTGTCTTGACTGTCATAAATTATGCTTTGCCACCATTTCCTAAACATTTCTGGTAAGTTTTCTAATTATTACCAAGAAAGGGAGTTTTTCCCTTTTAGAATTTGACAAGGAGGAGATTTCAAAGCAAAGACAGGGCTGAGGGCAGAATGTCATTGTCTCTCTTTCTTTCCATTTCCTATTCCGATTCCTCTTCTCTTCAGAGTCTGTCTTTGGCTTCAGCTTCCACCTGCAAAATTCACAGAATTCACAGTCTTCCTTCCAAGTGGCGCTTTCAAAGTCATCCTGTATTTTCTACCTGCAGTTTAGAAACGTTTGCTTCCAAACATATCACTAGAATCTTTTTGGAGCTCCGGATGCCTGAGAAAGGTATAAAGTGAGCATTTTTTTTTTTTTTTTTTTGTAAAGAGCTGCTTTGGATGACTCAGGGTTGAGCTGAAACACGAGGCCTTTTTGGAGTTTGGAGGAATGACACCCACGGAGTCGGTTCTGGAAAGGATTGAAACACATATACTCTTGGCTTAATCATATCTTACAAAAATGAGGGGATAACGAGCATCTCACTCCGTGCCAGACACCAGGCTTGGCTCCTCAAACCCCTTATCTGACTTAATCCCTGCAACCTTGTGACGTGGTGTCTTTATCTGGGGCTTCTTCCCAGGGAAGGCGGCTCTGCTGTAGATAGGTTTTGGAAGTTCTGTTTCAGACCCTCATCGAGCTGGCCCCGGAGCCTGTCTTTCCACAATGCTTAACTGCAGCCAGCATCATTCCTTCATCCCTTCAGAAAGTGTTAATGAGCCTCCGGGCCCTTGATCTACTGGAGGAGGCCTGTGTGGTCCTGCTGTCATGGGGCTGATGGGTCACTGGGTGGGGGAGGCGGCCAGCAAGCCAGAAATCTTAAACAAGGACAATGACTTGGGGAGGGCAGAGTTTAGAGGAGACTTGAAGGGTCAGGTATATCAGGGATGGGGGAAGGGCAGGTGACGAAGGTGGAGTTCAGGGATGGAAGGCGTCCTGTGTGATTGGTCCACACTGAGAAGAGGGAGGGAGAGAGGGGAGTGAGATAAAGTTGGGGGCAGGCAGGGTCTTTTACACAGAGGATGCTGGGCTTCTTTCCAAGGATGAGGCAAAGCACCAGGCAGTTTGCAGAGTGGGGGGATGACTGACTATTAAAACAGGCCGTCATGCTGGCAGTGCTGAGATCAGAGGTGGGGGAGGCAGTGGGGGTACCACCCTGTGAGTCCACTGCCCATCCTCACAACCAGGATGCCCTGGTGACACCAGAGCCTGACCTCGGCCATGAGACAAGGTTTCAGACTTAGAGAGAACTTCCCTCCATGCCTTCCCCGTTTTGGGTGTGGGAGAATTTTTGTAAACTTTTTATTTACTATTGGGAAATAGCCAATCATCAATGTTCTGATAAAAGCTATGATTTTTCCAGTAGTCATGGATGTGAGAGTTGGACTATAAAGAAAGCTGAGCATCAAAGAATTGATGCTTTTGACCTGTGGTGAAGACTCTTGAGAGTCCCTTGGACTGTAAAGAGATCCAACCAGTCCATCTTAAAGGAGATCAGTCCTGGGTGTTCATTGGAAGGACTGATGTTGAAGCTGAAACTCCAATACTTTGACCACCTGATGCGAAGAGCTGATTCATTTGAAAAGAGCCTGATGCTGGGAAAGATTGAAGGCGGGAGGAGAAGGGGACAACAGAGGATGAGATGGTTGGATGGCATCACTGACTCTAAGGACATGGGTTTGAGCAAGCTCTGGGAGTTGGTGATGGACAGGGAAGCCTGGAGTGCTGCAGTCCATGGGGTCGCGAAGAGTCAGACACGACTGAGTGACTGACCTGATACTTTCAGGCGAACAGTGAAGGGACTCAGCCATAAGTGTACATGTATCCATTTTCCTCCAAACGCTGTCCCACCCAGGCTGCCACATACTGTGGAACAGAGTTCCCTGCACTATACAGTAGGTCCTTATTGGTTTTCCATTTTAAATATGGCAGTGTGTACATGTGGGGTGTGAGACAGCCCAGTGGTGACGGGGGTAAATGAGCTGACCTTGTTTCGGGGCAGTGGGGGGCGGGGGTGGTGGTGTTCAGAGCAGACTTTACAGGTTGGAAGCCTGAAAGCATTTTTAAAGTATGCGGTTGGTCAGGCAGGTGATGGGGAGAAGGCAGTGCAGGCAGGGGGGCAGGCAGGTGAACAGGTGTGAGGCTGTGAGACGGCATTGAGGGCAGGAAGGGTGAGGTTTGCATTTCTAGGATGTGGTGTGGATGAGGCCAAGGGCGATGGGACTGCAGGCAACCTGGGAGTCACACCAAGGGTCCCTCCTTCTGTGGGCTCAGAAGCCAGGGAGGCTCTCAGGAGGCCCGTGGGCCCGTGGGTGCAACATTGGGAGGGCTGGCCTCTGCTGGGACTCTGGTGGTGAGACAGCGGTCAAGGGCTTCCTGGAAAAGTCTCAAATGAGTTAAGAAATGAGAAGGGGAAAACAAAGAGGGGATTAAGTGAGACGGCGGCGGGTGAGCCTGAGGCCCAAGAAGGGGTGACACCCTCCAATCCAGGCTGAATGGATGGAGGGGCCAAAATTCAGCCCCCAGGGCTGAAGCGGGAAGAGCAGGTGGGCAGGGATGGGAGGCACCAGGGCATCTGCTCTGTTCGGACAGTTGAGGGACCTGGTTGGAAAGTAGGATGTGCAGGTCATCCATCTGGACGTGGTTGGGGGGCATGGGGCCTCTCGGTGGGTGAGAGGCCTGGAAGCTGGCCCCTTGGCACGAGCTGAAGAGACAGTCAGAAGCAGAATCCTTGGGGCATCAGTATGGGAGAGAGAATCAGATCTAAAATGTGAACTCACACCAGCAATACAAGTGTTTTGGACAGATACCATTCTTGTGTCTGTAACATTCTGGGGCATTCATTTAATGGTATTACTGGCTGTCCCCGACGGCTAAAAACCAATTTCTGGGCTCTGCTTTGTCATGCTTGCGCATCTTTGCAGAAGCAGCCATACATAAACCCAAAGTTCCATCTGACACCACTCAGCTCAACTATCTCTAACCCAATGCCCAGGCTAAGATCTACACCAATACATTCGGAGACTGGCTACTGGTTTTGGAAGAAAGCGAAGTCCTCAGCTGGTATTGATTAAAGTCAGAGGGAAACTTGGCAGCTCTCAGTGGGAAACCTACTTTTCGGGTGTAATGGGGTGAGCTGGGTCAGGAGCCTGGCTTCTACCAGCAGCCTGGCCTGAGGAGTAGGATGACTTCTGTCTTGTCTCCTAATTTCTCTGTCCTGTGGCGCTAGTTGTAAAGAGCCAGCTTGCCAATGCAGGAGACATAAGAGACGCGGATCCAATGCCTGGGTTGGGAAGATCCCCTGAAGAAGAAGGCAACTCACTCCAGTGTTCTTGCCTGGAGAATCCCATGGACAGAGGAGCCTGGAGGGCTACAGTCCAGGGGGTCACAAAGAGTCAGACATGACTGCAGTAACTTAGCTGGTACATGTGGTCAGCTCCAGTGTTGGGATTGGAGGGTCAGCTGCTAAGTGCGCTTTGCACGTGAGAAATGCCTCTCTGTCTTTGTTTCCCTGTCATCTCTTTCTGCCTCCAAATTACAGGTGAAGGATTCTAAATTTGGCAGGTTAATTAACTTTCTGTATTTCCTTCTCTCCCACTTCTCTCTGCCTCTCAGCGGCAAGAGCACGCTGATGGATCCATCCTGCTAGCGTCATATTTTCTGCTGTCATCCCTTCAGTCTTGGATCAGTGGTCTGGAGATCTCGGATGTCTCTTCCTAGATTTCTGTAATTTTTCCAGAGGCTGGTTCGCATGCCTTCTCTCCAAGCATCAGGCTCAACTCACTGGAGGCAGCGAAGCGAACCCCTCGGGTGCTGATGACAGCTGACATATTCCCCACAAGCTGTGAAATGATTTGCATTAAATGAGGATTTATGATCAATCCTCATAAATTAAGGCTGCCTCGTGAGCCCCAGGTTGGGAGACTTGCCTGTGAGTCTTGGTTAATTAGCATGGGAAGCGTCCTTGCCTATTCAGGGAGAATCACCAGTGAGCGTGTTTGCTAAAGCAGCATCTTTCTATTTCACGGTACGGTCACTGGGGACAATGTCACAGATCCTGGCTGGGAGGGTGGCTGCCCACTGGAGGCCCTGCCCTGGACAGCGGCATGCAGTCTATGGACCGAAAGAATCTATATAAGCGCCCAAGTTCTAGGACGATCAAAACCAAAGCCGTTTCTGGGGACTGAACTTTGCTCTGGGTGTCATCAGATGTCCGGGAGTTCTCTTTCTCCTTCTTTAGAACAAACACTCAGACTCACGATCACACATAACAGCCCTGAACTCTGCTTCTTTCCAGTTCTGTACCCTTATCAGTAACTTTTCCTCCTATGTCCTCATCTTTGAAATAGGGGTAACATGATGATCCTCTTGTAGTGGGTATAATAGTGACACCCTCCTCCCTGGTTCTGCCCTGGTACCTGTGAACTTCATGAACTTATTTGGAAATAGGATCTTTGCAGATGCGGCTAGTTAAGGATCTCGAGAAGAGATTATCCCAGATTCAAGCGGACCTTGTTGAATGGAAAAAAAAAATTGCATAACCTAAGAGTTGACAATTATGTTTTGTTTGGCAGACTTGCTGAGGACTTAAGCCTGGGAGGCAGCCTCTCAGGAAAGCTCTGAGGGACTCCTCCAAAGAGGTGATCGCGGAGCCAGGATATATAGGAGGTTTTGCAACAAAAATCGGTAGTTGGAGCATCAAGATGTTAATCAAAGAAAAACCAGGCATATCAAGTAAATGAATTTAGTGCTTTTCTATGTATGGGAAAATGCAAGAGTCTGGGCATACAGTAGATACAAACTCCAATATATAAGGCAGCTGACTCTAGTGTTATTGGCTGGAGAATCCTGTGGTCAGGGAAGCCTGGCAGGCTACAGTCCATGGGGTCTCAAGAGTCGGACACAACTTAGAGACTACATCACCAACACTGTATATAAAATAGCTAAACAACAAGGTCCTGCTGCAAAGCACAGGGAACTGTGCTATTCATGTAATAAAGCATAATGGAAAAGAATCTGAAAAAGACATATACATACATGTATATGCATGATTGAGTCACTTTGCTGTACAGTAGAAATTAACACAATATTGTAAATCAACTGCACTTCAATAAAAAAAAAAATCATCCCTCTGATGCACATGCTAACCACCTAAGGACATTCTCCTGCTTCTCTCCATCCTGAATCCCTTCTGGGTACACAGTGAGGGTGGGGAGTAGCTGCAGTGGCCGATGGCTTGATGGTGGCAACGTCCTCTGTTTACTGACACAGGAGGTGACATTTCTCATCCACAGTCCTAAATACAGTGACTGCCATCTTCTGAGAAGAGGAGAGGACAAGGGGGGTGGGGGGAGGGTGCGTGCAGAGAGTTCACGGCCATGTGAGGGCTGAGGCGGAGACTGAGTGATGCAGCCCCAGGCAGGGAACTCCCGGAGCCTCCAGGTGCTGGGAAACTCACAGAGGATCCTCCCTCATCGTCTTTAGAGACAGCGTGGCCCTGCCTTGATTTCGGACTTTGCAGAAAGATGGAGGGCAGGAGGAGAAGGGAACTTCAGAGGATGAGATGGTTGGATGGCATTGCCAACTTGATGGACATGAGTTTGAGTAAACTCTGGGAGGTAGTGAAGGACAGGGAGGCCTGGTGTGCTGCAGTCCATGGGATGGCAAAGAGTTGGTCACGACTGAGCAACTGGACAGCACAGAGTCCCCTCCCTGCGTCGGGATGCCGTGAAGACAAGGTGAGACGCAGGTCTGATCGCTGACCAGACGAGCCGGACTGTATTCGCTCTCTTCTCTTCCTTCTACTCCCAAATGCATTTCCCCTGCTGGGGCTTTGTGGGGGAACCCCCGCACCCAGGCTGGGGAGCCCTCTCTGGCCCTTGTGGTGGGGCCTCACTCACTCAGACTCTCGGTGGTGAGTCTTGCAGGCAGCAGATCCTCTGAGCCGGGAAGGAGATAACCACCTGCCACTCTTGCCCGTTGTACCAGTCTGTAACAAAACATCTTGGAGGAGGGTGACAAGCCATGTCAGCTTTCTGTGGGCTGAATGGAGTGTACAGACATTCGAAGGGTGATGAATTCAGCCCCAAGACTATCAGGTGGTTTAACACAAAACATGGTACAGGCAACTTGGCGTCAGCCTCTGTCCAAGGAAGGCCAGAGGTCACACTTGTGGTTGGAACAGTCTTTCGAGGCATTTTAAAATCTGTGGACTCCTGAGTCCGACCATACCAAGTGAATCAGATTCTTCTGAAAAGGGCCTTTCAAGGCTTGCTAGGGTGTATGGGCGCTTCTGGGGGTGCCTAGGTGAAGGTCACCATGAATGAGATCAGGTCACGGGGTCGAGGACAATGGTGGTTGATGCCCTTATGCAGAAAGTGCATCTGAATGTCTGTGTTTCTGCCCCACGAGGAATCCTGGCTCAGTGCGGACTCTGGTGGGGAGTGCAGTGCCCCCGACATGGCAGAGCAGACCCTGACGGGTGCAAAGACAGAGAGAGAGCTGCAGTGTCTCTTGTGAAGAAAGTGAAGTTGCTCAGTTGTGTCTGACTCTTTGCGACCCCATGGACTGGAGCCTGCCAGGCTCCTCCGTCCATGGATTTTCCCAGGCAAGGATGCAGGAGTGGGTTGCCGTTTCCTTCTCCAGGGGATCTTCCTGACCCAGGGATCACACCCAGGTCTCCCACACTGCAGGTAGATGCTTTACCGTCTGAGCCACCAGAGAAGCCTGAGAAAAGCAGTGTCTCTTGGTCTCTTCCTAACCTACCGGTCATCTCTGAGCCCACAGGGCAGGTGGGAGAGCTCGTTTGGAAAGCTCTCTGATAGACTTGAGCCTGGTAGAAACCTCCCAATGGATACGTGTATATATGGCTGAGCCCCTTCGCTGTTTACCTGAAACTACTATAAGATTGTTAATCGGCTATGCCCCAATACAAAATGTTTTTGATGTTAAAAAACAAATTAATGAATTAAAAAAAATGAATATAAATGGGATTCTGAGCAGTTTCAGATCAAAGTCTAACCAATTTCCTTTCAGATAGTCATAAGGCTTTTTTGTCTTAATATGTTTTGTTTTGACTGCGCTGGGTCTTCCTTGGCATGGGCTTTTCTCAAGATGCAGGGGGCTACTCTGCAGCTGGGATGCACAGGCTTCTCACTGTAGCAGCTTCTCTTACGGAGCACGCGCTCTAGGGCCCACGGGCCTCAGGGGTTATAGCACGTGGACTCAATACTTGCCGTTCCTGGGCTCCAGAGCACGATCTTGATAGTCAGGGTGCATGGGCTCAGTTGCCCCACAACATGCGGGATCTTCCTGGACCAGGGATCGAACCTGTGTCCCCTGCTTCGGCAGGCAGATTTTTCACCACTGAGCCACCAGGGAAGCCTGGTCATGAGGTCTTAAACTTGGAATGATGTCCGCTGAGATGATCTGGGATCATCAGAGCCTGGAAGAAGGAGAATCCAGGTCAGAATAACAGAGTTCCCCTCGCTGGTGATGGGGTGAGGGGTCACCAGGAGGTCTACCCATGAGCCGTCATGCGTGCACGTGTGTGTGAGCATGTGAACATGTGTGATCGCTGTGCTATCAGTCTCGTGTAACCACACACAGTTACCCTTCTCCAGTGACAGTTCATTCTTCCTCAACAAATCCTTTTGTAAACCTCAGAAAATCCTGCGTTCCGAAGTGTCCTCCAGAGCGCATTTTCCTTGAGTGTGTTTGGCGAAGCTTTGCAGGCTGGGCGGAACGCTGTCTGTAAGATGCTTCTTTATGACAGGAGCCACTTGGTGCCCCAGCCCTCCGCTCCGGGGCCTCCTTCACGGTCTGAATCAGAAGCACAGACTTGGCCCAGGAAAGTAGCTGCTCTCAGATGTGGGCGAATAGGGGAAGGGAGTGTGTCAGGAGGGCAGGTCCCCCTGGCCCTGGGCCCAGTGTTTGATGGGCTGCCCGGTCCGTCTGGGCCGCATCCTTTCCTCCCAGGAAGCGCGGAGACTAGCTTTTTCTCCAGGAGCCATCCTGATGCGTGTGGGGCGGTGATGGTCCCAGCGCTGGGCACGGCCCCCGTCTTCGCTGAGGTCCTGCCCATCGGTCATCACACCCACCTGCAGGGCCTCCCAGAGCCCGCATCCTTGGTGCCCACCTCCTCTCAGTCCTTCCCCTGGAGCGCTCTGCCTCTCCTCCTCCCCATCTGGCCTGTGTCCATTCCTTCTCTTTTTCCGTCTCCATCATAAGGATGCCCCTGAGGGCTTCATCCTTACCCTCCTCCCTTCTTCCCCCTGTCCCCCCACAGCCCCTGTGCCCACAGTCGGGCTGGGCCCCACTCTTTCTGTCCAGGCTGCTCTGACTCCTGAGCTCGGGACCCATGTCGTCCCCAGGATGCCTCTACTGCCAAGACCCACAGTCACATCAAACCAGCTCTTCCAACATGAGATGAGACCCCTGCCTCGAAGCCAGGAGCCCCAGCGGTGACGTGAACAGAATTTTCCCTGGCCGCACCTCTTCCTTCCTCCCCAACCAGCGTCCACCCCTCCAGAGGGCTGTTCTCAGACTCACAGTGCACTCGCTCATTTCACCTTCTTAAAAGCCTGTTTCCAGGTCCCCTTCTCAGCGTGGCTTCCTTTCTGACCTCTCCCACTATCGGGCACCTCTGCTTTTACTACTGGCACCAAATGCACATGGTCATTCCACAGCCCTACTCTCCAGGGTGCCCTCTGTTCTCCCAGTGGGCTTCTAACCATCCTTCAAAGCCCCAGGCAGATGGAGCTACTTTGGAAAGCGTTCCCTGGGCCCTAGTGGAACCCACTGCTCCCTCCATTCCCAGCCTGGGCTTCCATCACAGCAGCTGCCCATGTGCCAGCGTTGTCTCCTCCTGAAGGCTGTGTGTACCTCCTGCAAGGACATTTTCCACTTCTCTGCTTGCCTGTGGCCTCTTCCCGCTGTCTCACTCCAGCAGCAGACATGGCCGGCCGGCCCAGCTTGGTAGCCGCCTGGAGAGTGTTGCTGAAACCAAACCAGGGGCTGCAAGGCAGGGCCTCGGGCCAGGAACAGGGGGAACCTTTCCGGGCGCCGAAAGTTGTTTTCCACTGCCGAGTGGGGACAACTGCCCTGGCCACTCTTGCAGCACCATTATGCTTTCGTTCTTTCTTCAGTTTTATTGTTTCCTCCCTCTCCGTCTGAGTGGCAGGCAAGAGGGGAAAAAGTCATGGGCAGTGTGGGGCCCGGATAGTTGGAGCATGAGACAGAGGATGAGAATGGTTGCGTGTTTGTCTTTTCCTCTTGTTAAGTTAAAAAAAAATAGAGATAAATTCACACACTATAACACTTACCCTCTCAAAGTGTACCATTCAGTCTTTTTTTAAAAAATATTCACTAAGTTGTATGAATATCACGGCTCTGATTCCAGAACATTCTCGTCACCCCAAAAGAAAACCATTGGCAATCACTCCTCAATTCTCGTTCTTTCCCTCTAACTTCCAATTATACCATCTTTGACATATTTCTGACTCGAGATAGCATACCACTAAAAGCAAATCTTACTTCCAGAGAATTTCAAGTTACATGTGGAGGCCCAGGTTCACAGACTTACTTCTATCGCTCCTGTGCCTAGGGGCGTGTGTGACGTGGGTTAGTGTTTGCAGGAACATGAGTTTGTAACTGTCCCTGGCACAGAGTAAGTGCTAGAAGCATTCTTGCTAACCAGCTCCCTAAATGGCAGTGTTAACAGGAGAGGCTGAGTTTCCAGGCTGATTTCAGACTTGCAGAATCTGAGTTTTCTCTAAAAGGATCTAATGGAAAATCCCATTTGTTCAGCTGAGGCCAAGCACCAGATTTGAAACACAAGGATGTCCTCAAGAAGGAGAGGATTCCTTATTAAATATTGAAAAATATTCCTAACTTCTCTCCAGAGAGAAGTCATGGAAAAAGACCAACTTGCAGAAAAAATGCAATCAAATAAAAGCGGAGTCACAAGGTTTTGCTGTAACGATTTCAAGTCAGTGAATTCTTTCCATTTGTTATTAACTGTATTCCCATCGGATGCCTCAGTATCAGTGGTGCTTATTTCCCTATCGACATCAATATTCATGAGAAACTCTGAACTTGCGGGGCAGTCCTGTACTGTCAGAGATGACCCACTCTCTCCTTTTCAGGATAGAGAAGTTATAACGATGTGGGCATTTCATAAAAAGTACTTAGAACTAATTAAAAAGGTAATCAACTGTAATTTGGCTTTGACATGAATTTCTTGACTGCTAACATTATGTACTTTGTAAGAAGAACTCACTTTACAGACATTAAGAACATTATATAGCAAGAGACTGATTGACAGGTGCTCTTGGAAAAGCAAAGCTGGGTCCATGGGGCAGGTGAGCTAGCAGAGCTGGTGATGGAAGACGGGGTGCTTATAATAGCCAGGATCTGGACCCAGGTGGGAATCTGGGTCAGTAGGTGGAGAGGCTGAGGCTTCCTAGAAGAGAGCTGGCAGGGTGGGGAAAGGTCCAGACGCAGGACAGAGAACCAAAAATATTCTAGTACCAAGGAACTCAGAATGCAGACCCACCCAAGGGATCCAGTTTCCAACGGTGGGTGGAGGCAGTGACTTGGCCAGACTGGGTGGTTGCCGCGTCCTTCTCGGGGGCCAGGCGGGCTCCGTGTCTCTCGTCTTCTCTGCTTCCTGCAGCCCTGTGATGTAGGAGCTGGCAGGGCGAGACCACAGGGGTGTGGCTGACTGCAGGGGAGAGCCTGGGAAGGGCACGGGACTGGTCTTTGCAGTGACAAGATTGTGAGTCTCGTATTGTGTGGCCACTCTTCTCTGGGCCCGTTACCCTTCGGTCGCTAAGGGAGTTACGCGGGACTGACGTGGTGTGGTCTCCGCAGTGACCAGACTGGAGAGGTGATCTGATGTCGGTTTCAGCACATGGTCTCAGGAATTAGGCAGGTGTGGGCTCGAATCCCAGCCCCACCAACTTGAATGCCATGGCCTTGAGACTGCTATCAACTCCTCCAGGACAGGACTAATAATAAACACTTGCCATGGGGATGCTTGTGGGGCTTCCCTGGTGGCTCAGATGGTCAAGAATCTGTCTGCAATGCAGGGGATCTGGGTTCGATCCCTGGGTTGGGGAGATCCCCTGGGGGAGGGCATGGCAACCCACTCTAGTCTTCTTGCCTGGAGAATCCCATGGACAGGGGAGCCTGGTGGGCGACGGTGCGTGGGGTTGCAAAGATGAGGCCATAACTGAGCAACAAACACTTTCACAGAGATGCATGAACTGATGCATGCAAAGCACATCTATGGTTACCAGGGATGACGCCCGGGAAAGTCAATCTCAAGGACTGCACTGGCTGGTGCAGTCCATTCAGCGGCCAGAGCCATCTGCTCATCCATTAGTTTCCAGCCCCCACATCACTGTTCCTTAGCTTAAAAGAAGGTTTTGAGTCACAGCTCCTTTCCAAAACCTGCTGAAAATTTTTCATGCTTTCCTCCTAAAATCCACTCATTTTGCAAGGAATTTCAGAGGGTTCACAGACACTCCAGTCGAGAATCCCTGCTTTTGTGGCTGTTACTCTGTCACCGTGCCATTTGCATAAGTAATCCTGCACAAATGCTTCAAAATTCTAATCTGCAAAGCTGACTTCATTCATTGGATCTGCACTGCATCCTATTCATTGGTTAATCTGCTGTGTAGGACTATGTTCTCTGTTCCGTCTGGCAGCTCTCTGGGACCCCTTCTGAGCTTGGAAGGAACCCTACTGCTTGGACATTATGGGGGCGTTTTCTTCTTTTTGTCCTGTTGAAGCCTTTCCTTCCACACAGAGGGCATGTTGTATTGTTGTTCACTTAGTCGTGTCCAGCTCTTTGCGACCCCATAGACTGAAGCACACCAGATTTCCCTGTCCTCCACCAGCTCCTGGAGCTTGCTCAAACTTACGTGCATTGAGTCAGTGATGCTATCCAACCATCTCACCCTCTGTCGTCCCCTTCTCCTCCTGCCCTCAATCTTTCCCAGCATCAGGGTCTTTTCCAATGAGTCAGCTCTTCACATCAGGTGGCCAAAGTATTGGAGCTTCAGCTTCAGCATCAGTCCTTCCAATGAATAGTCTGGGTTGATTTCCTTTAGGGTTGACTGGTTAGATCTCCCTGTAGTCCAAGGGACTCAAGAGTCTTCTCCAACACCACAGTTCAAAAGCATCAATTCTCTGGCATTCAGCTTTGTTTATAGTCCAACTCTCACATTCATACATGACTGCTGGAAAAACCATAGCTTTGACTAGATGGACCTTTGTCAGCAAAGTAATGTCTCTGTTTTTAAATACGCTGTCTTGGTTTGTCACAGCTTTTCTTCCAGGGAGCAAGCGTCTTTTAATTTCATGGCTGCAGTTACCATTTGCAGTGATTTTGGAGCCCAAGAAAGTAAAGTCTTTTACTGCTTCCATTGTTTCCCCATCTATGTGCCATGAGGTGATGGGACTGTATTTCATGATCTTAGTTTTTGAATGTTGAGTTGTAGGCCAACTTTTTCACTTTCACTTTCATCAAGAGGTTCTTTAGTTCCTCTTTGCTTTCTGCCATAAGGGTGGTATCCTCTTCATATCTGTGGTTATTAATATTTCTACCTGAAATCTTGATTCCAGCTTGTGCTTCATGCTGTATCAGATTCTATCAAATTGCCCTTTGGACCTGACCTGCCCCTATTTATCACCCTTCTCTTGTCTTTCTTCCAACCCCTGCTCTTCACAACTTTATCAACTTCCATTTTCTTCTCAACTGATGTGTGTAGACAATGAAATGGGATGGATTGACAATCAATGGAATTATATGCTCAGTAAAATTAATAAGGAGATCATTAAGAATTAACATAATATGAGTTCCAGGATATATTGTTAAGTGAAGATGTTAAGATGCAAAAGGCTGCTAAAAAGAACAAGTAAGAATATATGATTATATTTGCATATTTATGAAAAAAGAGCTGCAGAAAAAATAAAGCAGAATTTAGTAAAGCACTGAGCTACAGGGATTGGAAAAAAAATGGGGTAGAGAGTAGGGATGGAAGAAAGGGTCCTGCACATATGCATACTCTCAGTTGTATCTGACCTTTGGAACCCCATGGACTGTAACCTGCCAAGCTTGTCTGTCCATGAAATTTTCCAGGCAACAGCCCTGGAGTGGGTTGTCATTCCCTACTCCAAGGAAGAAACGGTTGTTTACATACAATTTTTCACAGATTTGTGATCTTCATGCCGTATGTATTTATTATCTAAAAACAAAGTTTAATACAGAAGACTCAAACTCTAGTATTGAATAAGAACATAACGAAATGAATTTAGCTGTGGGCTAAATCGGTAATCTCAGTTGTACAAGAGAAAAGAATTAATTCAAGTAACTTTGAAGGTTGCTGGGGAGACTTGCTATTAACAGTGGCTTGGCTGCTATGATCCTGCAATTAAAAGTTGCATTTATTTATTTGGCTGTGCTGAGTCTTAGTTGTGGCATGCAGGCTCGGCAGCTGCAGCTCACAGGCTTGGTTGCCTCACAGCATGTGGGATCTTAGTTCCCTGAGCAGGGCTCAAACCTGCATTCCCTGCGTTGGCAGGCAGATTCTTAACCACTGAACCGCCAGGGAAGCCTCTGCGATTTTTAAATTACTCTGTGACTATTGTAGCAGAGATGAAGAAAGTAAATGCACTCATCTTGCTGGGCTCCAGGGCACTCACTGTGGGAGAAGAGAGACACAGATGTGGAATGGGGGAGATGAGGAAGAACCATGGCGTTGGGTTTGGATTAGAGGCATCAGACAGGAACACAAGTGTGCTGATTACCTGTCACCAATAGTGTGCTCATCACTCAGTCATGTCCGATTCTTTGCAACCCCTTGGACTGTAGCCCACCAGGCTCCTCTATTCATGGAATTCTCCAGGCAAGAATACTATAGAGTAAAGCCATTCCCTTCTCCAGAGGATCTTCCTGACCCAGGGATCAGGTCTCCTGTACTGCAGGAAGATTCTTTACCAATAGTGGCAAGATACGACACCCCAGGACCAATGAACACACCTTGTACCCCCACCTTGGTCTCTAAACACCATTCCCCAGTAAAGGGAACCAGGGATCTTTGGAGACATGACCTATGCAGGTAGGGTAGGCACAGTTTGCACCTGGAACATCTGATTTCAGAAACCAAGGGACTGCTCCTGGACGGATGGGAAAATGACACAGGTGCTGGCTTGAAGGCCTCCCAGAGGACATGGAGTCCATCAGAAAAGATAAGTGTGCCCCGCAACCAGTTCACCTATGTAGCATTCCTCTGCAAAATGTTATAATGAGGAGACAATCAGGCAGATCCAGAAAGCCACATGTTCTATAAAACAACTCGTCTAGACTGTTCTCTGTCATGAAAAAGAGACAAGCAAAAGATGGGCAGCCATTTTAAAATAAAAGAAAGTAAAAAGAAATATAGAGACAATAAAATGTAGTGAAAGAAGTTTAACTTGGATCCCAGGCAAAAGCTGAAACCTCTGTAAAAGGCATTTGGGATGACTGGGGAGGTGTGCAGTGGACGGCCAAGTGGAGGAGATGGTTCAATCCAGTTTCTCTTCTGCGGTACCACAGAGGTCTGCAGGTGCTGGGGGGACTCTGTTCTCAGGGCCCAGCACCCCTGCACTGGGGTCACATGGCTCCCCGCTCCCACTCACCGGGGGGCCTGGGGACTAGTGAGGAAGGGTGTCACTCACTGCATTTGCTTCCAGCTTACTGAAGGGAGAGCAGGTCACTTCCCTGGCCGGGCTCCCGTGGGTGTGATCCAGCTGCTCTGTTCAATATTCCGTGTCAAGAGTGCCCCTCAGAGTCCTGGAATTCACGCAAGAAGATTTTACTGCTGTCTGAGCCCTCCCGGCCTGGCCACAAGCTATTTTTTGAACTCCTGGGTTTCTGACTCGTAAACCGCCTTCACATTTGAGCGAATCGTGTTTTTCTTTTCTCCAAACCAAACATCCTTTGTTTCTTTGCTTCCTCTGCAGGGGCTGGATCAGGTGCGCCAGGATGAGGCTGAGGTTCTGAATTCCCTTCTTAGGGTTGTGTGCGTGCTTGTGCTCAGTTGTGTCCGACTCTTTGCAACCCCATGGACTTGAAGCCTGTCAGGCTCCCCTGTCCACGGGCTTCTCTGGGCAAGAATATTGGAGTGGGTGGTCATCCCCTCCATCCAGGGGATCCTCCTGACCCAGGGATCCAACCCATGACTCCTGCTTTGGCAGGAGAGTTCTTAACCACCGAGCCACCTGGGAAGCCTGTCTTAGGGTTGATTCTCCCCTGGGAAGCTGTGGGCAGCCTTCAGTGGGAGGAAAAATACCTGGACATCAGGAGTGGGAGTCTTAGTGAGTTTGGCTGGTGACCTGGGCAGGGCATTGAACTCTCTCAGGGGCAGGAAAGGGGTGTCAGTTGTCCTGGACGGTCACGGTCCAGCGGACTCAGTGCTTTGGGTGGCAGATCTCTGGGTCACTAGTGGAACATTAAAACAACGAAAATCCACAAACCCTACTAGGTATAAAATAGAATAGACCACTAATGAGAACCTGCTATGCAGCACAGGGAGCTCTGCTCAATGCCCTGGCGTGACAGAGAGGGATGTGTGTTGATTTACATTGCTGTACAGCAGAAACGGACACAACGGTGAGAAGCAATGATACCCCAACAAACAGAGCAAAACCGTGCAAACATATGACTGTTCTCTCTCCTCGGGGCTCTCGTCCAGCAGGTCTGAACCCACTCGTCCTGTTTAGAAAGTGTGCGGTGTCTGTTGGAGAGTCACTGGAGCAGAATGACGTCCAGCAGAGCTCGTTCCATAGGCGGGGCGGTTCAGTGGCTTCCCAAACATCCCGGAGGACCAGAAAAACAGGGCTGCAGAGACGGACCCCGCGCCGGGGCCGTGCACATTCTTCCCGAGTGAGGCCGAGTCACAGGAGAGCTTCTGTTCTCCTCTGCTCACATCTGTTCCTCCAGATGCGGCTGCCCCCCACCCACCCCCAGGGAGGAATGTTTTCATGCTCGCTGGCCGGCCCCGTGCCTTCCGAAGGGTCAGTTCAACCTGAGTGGAGCAGTGGAGGGAAAATAGCTGGTGGGATGACAAATGGGTTTGATTTCAAACAAGCCGGTTTTCAGACAAGGAAGGGCTGGGTCGTGACAGCTCCGGCCACTCGGATTTCACAAGCAGCCTCTGGGTTGAGCTGAATCATGCCCTTTCCAAGAAAAAGCCCAAGCCTGACCTAGCAACATGCTTTCTGTGTGTTAAACGCAAAGCTAACTCTGTTCAAAATATGAGAGTAAACAGACTTGGAAATGTCACAGGCTGGATTTCTTAGGGATTCCTCAGATTTTAGACCTCATTTCTTCTACGACTCTATCAGTTTAAACGTCTATAGCCTCAACAGCTGGAAAGTGGAAGTGAAAGTCACTCGGTCATGTCTGACTCTTTGTGATCCCATGGGCTGTCCATGGAATTCTCCAGGCCGGAATACTGAAGTGGATAGCCTTTTCCCTCTCCAGAGGATCTTTCCAACCCAGGGATTGAACCCAGGTCTCCCGCATTGCAGGCAGATTCTTTACCAGCTGAGCCACCAGGGAAGCCCTAACAGTTAGGACACATCAATTAAGTGCCTAGTTGTCCCCAGCCCTGCTTCTCAAACAAATGTCTAGCATCTTCTCCCTGGGCTCTTATTTGAGAAACCCAAGTCAAGATCAACAGCAAGGGAGTCAACACTGGCCTGGATCCCATGACCTGATGCTCCCAGGCCCCTCTGGCCATCGTTGGCTTCCATGGCCTTGGAGGTCACCTTTCAGGCCCCTTGCCCTCCTGAATGACACAACCCAGTCCCCCTGGGCCCTCCAGGCATCTTTCTACCTCACTAAGACTCAGTCCTCTCGGATCAACCTGCCACCTCTGTTCAGCGCCCTGAGAAAGCTCAGCAAAAGGCTTCATTAAACGCTGACAAAGCAGATGCAGTGAGTTGAATGGGAGGCTTCCAGAAAGGTGTGTCCACAGCCAAATCCCCGGGACCTGTGAATATCAATTTAATTAAAATGCATGATTTGAAAGTTCATGGCAGATCTTTGTGGGTGTCACTAAGTAAGACATTCTGAGCGAGGAATTGATCCTAGACTATCCTGGGAGCACGAAAGCAAATGGCAAGTTTCCTCATAAGAGACGCAGAGGGAGAGGCAGAGACTGGAGGGATGCAGACATGGGCCAGGGATGCCAGGAGTCCCCGAGGCTGGAGGAGGCAAGGGGGAACCCCCTGGAGCCTTTGTATGTGGCCCTTGGGCACCTGGGTTTCAGGGATCTGTCCTCCAGAGTTGTGAGTTCTGTAGCTTAAGCCACTCAATTTGTGGTGGTTTGTGATGGCAGGCACAGGAAGCTAAGACAGACAGATAGACACCCCCTAGCGAGGGAGCAATAAACGCAGAGGCCGGACTCTGCAGGCCAGAGGGCAGCTACAGAGAAGCTGGGAATCTGGCCACAGCACAGAGGCAGGACCATAGCCTCCTTCGACCCTGAGCCTCTCCTCCATCCAGGCCCTTGGCGTCTGCCCCGCGGGCATCTGCCAACCAGCCTCAGTCTCCAGGTCGTCGACCCCGGATGTCCGGCTCTCAGTTCTGTGACCCGACAGAAGGGCTGTGCACGAAGTCCAGTGCCAGCAGGCGTGCAGCCCGGCTCTGTCCTCTGGCTGAAGGCCACTCCCTTCCCCTGGCTCCTCCCACTGCTCCCTGGTCTGCTTCTGAAGCCAGCTCTGCTGCTCTGGTCTGCTCCCCGCCTCCTTAGCATCCAGGCCGCCCTCAGGGTCCAGACTAGTTCAGGGTCTCTCTGATCATGTTGTCTCATTGACTGCATGTCCCTGTTACCCAGCTGTAGATTAGACTTATTTTTTTCTTGAAATATATTTTGTGAATCCTCCCTTTACCATTTGGATTAAAAAATATTTCTAAATGAAATATAGTTGATTTACAATATTGTGTTATTTTCAGGTATACAGCAAAGTGACACAGTTATATATATATATATATGTATGTATGTGTATATATATATATATATATATATGTATATATATACACAGTTTTATATATATTAAAGGGCTTCCCAGGTGGTGCTAGTAGTAAAGAACGTGCCTGCCAATGCAAGAGATGTAAGAGACACGAGTTCAATTCCTGGTTGGGAAGAGTCCTTGGGGGAGGGCATGGCAACCTGCTCCAGTATTCCTGCCTGGAGAATCCCTTGGACAGGGGAGCCTGGGGGGCTACAGTCCATGGGGTCACAGAGTTGGACACTACTGAGGCAAATCAGCACCACACATATGTTGTATAGAAGGCCCTTGTTGCTTACCTATCTTACATATATTGTGTGCATCTGTTCAACCCAAACTCCTACCTTCTCCCTCCCCCATTTGGATTTTAAAGATAATTTGAGCCATTCTGGATTTTAACAAGGAGAATCTTGATTTTTTTCTCACCCTCCTTTTGTGTGCCTGACAACTTTGAGACATTAATGATCTTACAGCGTAGGCTGGTGCCAGCTTTCCCTTTCTCATATAAAAGTTTTCAGCACATTAACACTGCTAATGATACATTATTAATGTTCCGAGAGCAAAAAGTCTAAATGTACCCTGTGTCACTGTTCACCGTGACTATTCACGTGATCTAGAATATAGATCTAACGTTTAGGTCATGCCTGTTGTCAGGCTTGTATCTCAACCGACAGAATTTGACATTTCCTGCAATGGCGTCTTCTTTCAGTTTGACTTTTGATAAGATAGTTCATAGAAAACAAATCTTGAAAAAGAACTAGAGAGAGGTAGATAACACATGACCTCATGAGGATACGAAGTCCTGAGATAACTCATGACCTCGTGAGGACGCAGGTAACTTGTGACCACCTCTTTTCCACCTTCATGTCAGCTCCTCCCACGACCCTTAATGGAGAAGAGCATCCTGGGGTTTTCTCCTTCACTGCTTCTTTGGAACCATGTATAAAGTCTTCTTTTCCACAGGGTAAATCAGCGTTGGCCTCATGATGCCCCCGCCGTCCCTGGAGCAACAAGCATGCCTTTCATTCCAGCCCGAAGTGTATCCTCTGATTTTCTGCGTACGTTGCATGCAGGCCTTCATTCCCTTCCCTCCGTCATGGTGGAATGCGCCAGTCACGGACTCTGGCGAGGGGGGTCAGATGGGCCACCTGTTGGACATACTGCGTTTGTCAAAACATAACCAGAAAGAAAATAATTGAAAGGAGGCAGACGACAATTCATTACTAATTATACAGCAGGGCCATCTTGACCTCAGATGTAGAGCTCCAGTTAAGTATATTTGGAAACTAAGCAGTATTTTTAAAAAGTTTATGTTTACACATTGGACATAGTTCACACGTTCTGTGAGACTTCAGAGTTATAAGCCACCAAGGAGATGCTACGAGAGATCCAAAATAAATTTACTTTGCATCATGGGTAGGTTCACTTTCAAAATAAAATCTCCCCAGTCATGATGTCACTTAATTACTAATTAAAGCCATGAGTCTCATCTTGTAATGTTCTAAAATACTTATGATTAGAACACAAAAGTTGACGGAATTCACCAGATGACTCTGGGCTGACGGAAGAGTCCTGAAATCAACCTCCAGAGCTGTCCATGGAGGCAAACAGAGGTCAGCTAATGACAGATCCTGTTGGGTGCCTGCTGGAGATGGGCTGCTGGGGGCAACCTTGAAAACAAACATTTCCTCTCCTGACTCTTCTCTTATTCTGTGACTCACCCCTACCCATGGCTAGGGAATTTTGCTAATATGAGGAGTTTGTGATTTGTCTATTCATTTTTTTTCCCCACTGTAGCTTTGAGAAAACTCAGAGCTAAGTGCAGTGATCATGGGTAATAATTATTTCACAACCACATCCTCTGCTCCTTGAAGATGGTCTCTCTTCTGCCTTGACCTTTAAGTCTGTTACATCCTACAAGTGTTGGGGATACCAGGGCCCAGCTAGGAATTGGCCTTCATGCTCAGAAAGCAGGGAAGTTTAAATGATTGTGCCGATGGGAAAAAGTTTAGAGGCAGGAGGGGTAGTATGGTGAGTATTATTGTTGAGGCCCCCCAGGAGAATCTCCAATTCTTCCAGAATGACTTCCTCATTCCCACAGCATCCTTTTGTCTCCTCAGCCCAGCTGCTTTCGCTCCCACCCCTCAGGATTCCCTTCGGAGACAGAGATGACGCTCCCGACCAAGGGGCCGTCTTGCCTCCCTGGTGAACCCTGGCTGGTCTGGACTAGGGCTGAAACCTACAATAATATGTGGTTTTATTACCAAATTCTTCAGCAGTTTTATATGTATTTATAATGTAAGATAAAGTGAGTAAAGTAACCCCTTGCCCATAATTTTTTCTGAAACATCTGTTTTCAAAATATTGTTTTACCCAGAGGGTGCCACTTTCAAATAGTTGAAGCAACTTCTAAAAGGACCAGGCTGTCAAACTCGAGTTTAATGCATGAACTGTACTTTAATCCTGCAAAGACTATCCCCTCAATTGCAATTCGTTGCTTAACATCTGTGTTTCTTAAGCAGTTTTTCCCAAGAGTGGTCCAGAACTACTTGCTTTAGAATTATCTAGGAATCTGTGGATTTACTCCAAACCTACTCAATTAGAAATTCTGCAGGTAGAACTTGAGTTTAACAGGCTCCAAAAAAATATTTAGGCAACATGAAGTTTGGGACCTGCTACATTAGAGGTCGGTAAACACTTTCTAAGAAGATCTAGGTAGTAAATATTTCAGGATTTGTGGCCACAGGCCACAGGCGTCTGTGACAACTATTCGATTCTGCTACAGATGATGAGCAGGTGGATGGCTATTGGCTGTGTTACAATAAAAATTTATTTACATAAATAAGTGGTGGGCTGTGTTTGGCCCTCACACTATAGTTCATCAACCCTGGCAGTAGACAGTGAGTGGAAACTGTATTTATCTCCTTTGCTACCACACAGAATCAAGTAAAGGCTGTATCATAAAATAGTTACTTGGTGAAGACAAATTTGTATATAAATGAATGGATGCTTACAAAGGACACTGACTTTTAAGGTTATTTTTAAATTTATACAAAGTAAAAATGATCTTTGTTATTGAACTTACGTTTGGCTGCCCATCACTAAAGAATCCAACACTGAGAGACAAGTGTTCTGTAAAAGGAAAGATAGCTTTAGTAAGGAAGCTGGCAATCCTGGGGAGAAGGTAGACTCACGTTCCAAAGAACCAATTTCTCACCACCAATGAGGGTGTAAGAGCTTTTAAAGGGGAGTTTCAGGGGTGTATGGGGGAGGAGGTGATGTGCAAAGCAGCTCTGGAAATTGGTCATGCAATGGTTTGATCAACATCATCTTGATTGTTTTGAGGACAATCTTCAACTCTGGAGTCAGTTTGTTCCCATTTCCTTGAGGCCAGATCACGGAATTGTGCAAGATGGATCAGCTTACGTCATGGCTCCAGTCTAGCCATCATGGAATTAACTTCCTCCATCTGATGGTGGTTTCAGCATTGAAAGGACATGGCTCAGACTATTATCGACAGCCCTTGAGGAGGAACTAAATGTCCTTGACTTTGTTTAATGGTTAGACTATCATTATTTTGTCTTGACTGTTTTTGTTTTTTTCTGCATTTTCTAATTTCTCTGATTAAATTTATTCATTGAATAAATTACTCTGATTAAATTTATTCTTTGGCTCCTTTCTTACAGACACGAAGCAGGCAGAGGGCATGGGGTCTGTCATGGGAAGGTCCCATCGGGTCCTGCTCCATTACATTGTTGGACTACAGCTCTGTGGGTTTTGGTAAATGCACACGGTCATGTGACCACTGTTAAAATCAGGGTACAGACAGTTACAACCTACCCCAAAGTCCGTCTAGCTGCCCTTAGTCAAACTGATCTGTTCTCTCTCCCTGTATTAGGCCTTTGTCAGAAGGTGAAATTAATAGCATACTATAGCAGATAGTTTTCCGGTGTTGTGCCCAGATCCCGATCTCCACAAACCACCAGTAGGCCATTAACCGATGCAAGCACAAAAGGGAGTTTATTGCAGACCCGGGGTCCGGACCGCACACACACACACCAACGCAGTGGAGTGAGGGCGGTGGCCCCGAGCCGAATGGTACAAGGCTTTTAAGGGGAAAAGACAAAGAGAAGAGCGCGAATGGGGTGATTGGTCGGGACATGAGGGGAGGTCAGGGGCTTTATGCGCCGCATTAGTCCCTGATAGGTATATTTAGCCACAAACAGCCCCGGCACTTCCCTGGCACGCGGTGATTGGTCGTGTCTAGGGTGGTGACCTGGGGGTGGGGAACTTGGGTGTTGCCTTCTATCGCAAGATGGTGGCTTTTTAAAAAATTTTTTTAAGACGGAGTCACTTAGGCTCTACACTGGGTCTGGCTTATTTCACTTTGCACAGAGCATCTAAGATTCACTTGTGTGGCTACTTGAATCAGTGGTCTAGCCTTTGAGGGCTGAACAGTATCCATTGTACGTTTGTGCCACAGTTTATTCATTTCCCAGCTGGGAGAAACTTTGGTTGTTTCCAGTTCTTGGCAATCAGTAATAAAAACTATTATAAACATTCCTGTGGACATACAGTTTCATTTCTCTTGGGTAAGAACCTAGGAGACAATTGCTGAGTTCCAAAGGAAATGTATTTTTAACTTTATTAAGAACTGTCAAGCTGCTCTTTGACAGTTGTCCTATTTGCATTTCTACAAACAACAGATGTTCATGCTCAGTTGCACAGCATTGTCTGACTCTTTGCCACACTATGGAGATTACAGCTCCCCAGGCCCCTCTGTCCATGGGATTCTCCACGCAAGAATAGTGGAGTGGGTTGCCATTTCCTCCTCCAGGGGAATCTTCCTGACCCAAGGATCAAACCCATGTCTCTTGTGTCTCCTGCATTGGCAGGTGGATTCTTTACCACTGAGCCACGAGGGAGAGTTCCAATTATTCCATATTTGTGCAAACACTTGGCATTGTTGGGTTTTAAAAAATCTATAATCATTTCATAAGCATTAGTAGTATCTTGTGGCTTTAATTTGTGTTTTCTTAGTGAGTAATGATGTTGAGTATCTTCTCATGTGTTTCTTTGATAGCTGTGTATTTTTTCTGTCCATGTTTTAAAAATTAGGGGAGAGAGATGAATTGGGACATTAAGACTGATATATATATTCCCTATGTGGGAAAAGAATCTAAAAAAGGAATGGATGTGTGTATATGTGTAACTGATTCCATTTGCTGTAACTCTTGACACTAACACAACACTGTAAATCAACTATATGCCAATAAAAATTTTAAAAATTGCTTTTTTGTTGTTGTTGAATTTTGAGACTTGTTTATATATTCTTCATGCAAGTTTATGGTCAGTTTCATGATTTGCAAATATGTTCTGTTAGTTGGTGGTTTGTCTTCTTGTTCTCTGTTACAGAACAGCTGTTTTGAAATTCTGATGGCATCAAATTGATCCAGCTTTTTCTTTTATGAATTGTGCTTTCATTGTCTTATCTAAGAATTCTTTTCCTAACAGGAGGTCATCAATTTTTTCTCTATGCTTTTTAAAAAAGGTTTATAGTTTTACATGCTATGTTTAGGCCTCTGATTCACTGAATTAAATTTCATGTAAGGAGAGAAGTATAGGTCTAGGTTTATTTTTCCAACATAATCCACTGATAAGACTATCCTTTCTTCTTTGAATTGTCTTTGTACATTTGTTGAAACTCAGTTGATCATGTTTTTAGGGGTCTATTTCTGGATCTCTATTCTGTTCCAGTGATCCACGTGTCCATTTATTTTTACCTTTCTTGCATCCCTGATATTAATAATCTGTGTCTTTTCTCTTTTTTTCTTGATTAGTCTCTCTAGAAGTCTGTTAACTTCGTTGGTATTCCCAAAGAACCAGTTTTTAGCTTCATCACTTCCCATTCTGAATTTTACTATTATTTTCCTACTTTAAATGTCACTGATTTATGCTCTAATTTTTATTTTTTCCTTCCTCTGCTTGTATTTAGGTTAAATTTACTCTTCTTTCCTTGATTTTCCTAGGGTGAAAGTTTAGATTATTGACTTTAAATATATTTCTCTAAAATGTGCATTTAATGCTGCAAGTTTCCCTCCAGGCACTGATTTCACTGAACCCCACATATTTGTCTCATTTTCACTTAGTTAAACATGTATTATATTAACTTCCTTTAGAGTTCTTCTTTAACATATGGATTCCTTAGAAATGAATTGCATTATCTCTAAATACTTGGGGATTTCCCAGCCATCTTTCTTATTAATTTCCAGTTTAATCTGTTATGGTCTGAGAATGTACTTTGTACCATTTCTATTTTTAAAAGAAATTGTTAAGGTATGTTTTATGCCTTAGAATGTAGTCTATCTTAGTGAACGTAACATGTGCCCTTGAAAAGAATAGATATTCTGCTAATGTTGGGTGTCAATTAGGACAGATTAATTGATACTGCTCTTCAGGTCATCTATTTCCTTACTCATTTTCTGTTTGTTTTGTCAGTGATAATACTTACAGAGGAATGTTGAAGTCTCCACCTGTAATTGTGTATTTATCGATATCTCCTTTCAGTTCTACAAGTTTTTGCTTTATGTAATTTGGCATCCTGTTTTTAGGTGTGTACATGTTTAGGATTGCTGTCCTCTCTAAGAATTAATCACTTAGCATTATACAACGAACCTCTTTATCTCTGATAATGTTCCCTGTTCTGAATTCTCTTCTGTACAGGGTTGGTATAGCTCCTCTAGCTTTCTTTTGGGCTTCCCTGGTGGCTCAGATGGTAAAGAATCTTCCTGCAATGCAGGGAACCTGGGTTCAATTTCTGGGTTGGGAAGATCCTCTGGAGGAGGGCATGGCGACCCTCTCCAGTGTTCTTGCTTGGAAAATTCCATGGACAGAGGAGCCTGGTGGGCTGTAGTCCATCCATGGGGTCTCAAAGAACTGGACACAACTAAGCAATTAAGCATGCCAGCTGTCTTTAGATGAGTATGTACAATATTATCTTCCTCTACCCCTTAACTCTTGATGTTACTGTCTTTGATTTAAAACAAGTTTCTTGTGAAGAGCACATACTTGAATCTTTTCATCTCTTTTTAATCCAGTTTGACAGCCTCTGACTTCTAGCTGTTGTGTCTGGACCATTTGTGTTTAAAGTGATCGCTCATACACAGGCCTGCCTTACTTTGTCCACTAGTGTGGACTGTGGAGCTAAATATGGAAGAGGAAATAACACAAAGCGATCTTAATAATCAATGGAAAAATTAATATGGCTTCATAACCTTTGATCTTTCATAAGTCTCCTGCTATCGAATACAAAAATACAGAAAAATGAAAAAAATTGCGCAACTATTATTTATTTAGAATACTATCATTCAAGACATTAGTATCTACATGCATGCTCAGTTGTGTTTGATTCATTGCAAACCTATGGCTGTAGCCCACCAGGCTCCTCTGTCCAAGGAATTTTCCAGGCAAGAATACTGGAGTGGGTCGCCACTTCCTTTTCATAGTGTTCCTTGGAAGGACTAATGCTGCAGATAAGCTCCAGTCCTTTGACCACCTGATGCAAAGAACTGACCCATTTGGAAGGACCCTGATGCTGGGAAAGATTGAAGGCAGAAGGAGAACGGATGACTGAGGCTGAGATGGTTGGACGACATAACTGACTCGATGGATATGAGTTTTAGCAAACTCTGGGAGCTGGTGATGGACAGGGAAGCCTGGTATGCTGCAGTCCATGGGGTCGCAAAGAATCAGACATGAGTGAACAACTGAACTGAACTGAACTGGCCATTTCCTACTCCAGGGGATATTCCCAACCCATGGATTGAACTCAAGTCTCTTGCCTCTCCTGTATTGGCAGGCAGATTCTTTACCACTGTACCGCTTGGGAATTTCCTAAAAGCATTAGAAACATTGAGAATTAACCTGTTCATTATTGGTAAAAAAACTACCAGCAGTGAGGGTACAGCACTTGCCCTCTGCTCATTATGTAAGTAGCAGTGCATAGTGGCCATCTTTTCTATGCTTCTGCAAATTGTCCTATTCCTTTCTACATTTTGATCAGCCTACAACATTTTATCCTTTGCTCTTATAACGTCATGAAATACCTCTGAGAATTCCTTTACTGTGAAATTTTGTCCGGTACCGGTAACACTGGGTCCTTTTTGTCAGAACCACTGTCCTTGATGTTGATAAGCGTACCTTTCCTATGTTCCTCTGGTTGCTTATGTACAGTCTTTTGAAAGGTGGTAGTGGCTTTCCTGGGGTCATCTATTTCTTCTGTAGATCCATTTGTTTCCAACTGGAATTTTTCTTGCACATTATCACTTTCCATTTACTTGATGCAATTTCATGTAACTTGACCGGTTTCCTCTTCAGTTGTCTATTCTTTGTAAATGTCACATAGTTGTTTCACTAGGAGGCAAGGAGGAAACAAGATGACACGCTTTGCTGTCTGGGAGGGGACTGAAACATAGGTGTGCAGGGACCACCCCCCAGCAGCCTGTGAAAGACTGATGTGAGTGGTAGCTGGTCTGATGCCCACGGTTTCGTGTCTGTGGCCCCAAAAGCCAACGGTGGAGTCTGTGCTCTATGCAATTTCTCACTGTCGGTGTTCTGTGGTACCTGAAGGTTGAACGGGGTCACTGGGGCATCAACTGACTGGGGTGTCCTTTTCTCCCCTCTTGGTTTTTCCCACTTCAGTTGGCTCTGATAGCAACCCAGCTGTGACAACTATTATTGTAACTGGAGGCCTCGACACGAGAAAAGGAACGGGGATGGTGCCCTGTTACCAGCTGGAGGGGACCCTGCTGTGCTCTCTCCAAATGCCCTGCCCAGGAGCAAGGCTTTTGTTTGTAGGGAGGACGCTCTTGGTTGGGTGACTCGATGATTACCCTTCCTTCCTTCTGTCAGGACAATGGGAAGAGGAGGTACCCTCTATGTTCACCCTGATTTTCTCAGTGAGAGTCTGTTGGAGTTCATGGAGGAAAAGTCTGCAGAGGTGAGGGGTACCTGCAGGACTTTGGCCCCCTGGAGCTTCCCACGGGTCATGCCATGCACAGATGCCAGCAGTTCATCAGAATTCCCACCTTAATGTTCCCACTGGCTTGCGGCGCCTGGTGGTGTCTGCTCCAGGCTAACAAATCTCCCCTGTATTTCCCCTGAAAGCCAATTTCTTCAGATTTATGGATGGTGGTTTGCCCAGAGCCTCTGTGCTCTGATGGATCCAAGACGAGTTGTTCCTGTTAAGTTCATCCAGCTTTTCTTAGTATAAGGGTGAGAATGCTGACTTCCAAGTTCTTAGGCTTCTGAGCTGAAACTAGAAGTTCAGCAAAGCTGTGCTGGCATTTACTTCTCGACTTTCTGGCTGTGAGGCTCACAGAGTTGGGGGAGGGCCCTCCAGGGGAAAGACATTTATTGCAAGTCAGAACAGCCTGGCTCCCATCAGACCCAGACAGTTTTGGAGGGTCTGGGAGTCATTCCAAGGGGATGGTCTGGTAGCATCCACAGGACCCTGGAGCCAGAGGACAGGACCCCGGGGGAAAGAGCAGACTCATCCTCCAAGTTACTGGATGTTTTTTGAATGTCAGACACTGTGCCCTGTCCTCCACACGGATGAGGCAGTATGATGACCCCAAGTCCAAGCTCACCTGCTCTGTTAAACCCCTACGAAGACCTAGCCTATTTGCACCTCACCACAACCACCTTTCCCAAAGTATGCTCTGAACGCTGGCTCTGTGACATGTTAATCTGAGTCACGGGAATTTAGAGTAGAGGAGGTGCCATAGGGAAACTAGTTTGGGAAACCAATTGCCACTTAGAGAATTCTGATTCCAAGGTGCTGATCCTCGCACAGAGCTTGATTCTTGACTGAAGGAGGAAGGTGGCAAAGTTCTTGGGGGGCAGATCTCCTGTGAGCCATTCATGTGGGACCAAAGGGAACAAGTTGATTGGCAATAGACCATCTGGGAGGTAAATGAAAGAGGTCCTGATGACCGGACTCTTGCAGCCGAGCTAAATACTTGTTTAAAAATCCTGATGGAGAAAGAATCCAAGTGTGCACTAGACCAGCTGAAGCAGATGAAATAACCGATGCCCTTAGACATCACACCAGAAGCCTCTACTTCAGGAAAGCTTCCCCACAGTCAGACAGAGGAGGTTGCAGACCCCAGGGAAAATGCCACGCCCTTCCAGCCAGCATCAGGGAAAAGCAGGCATGTCTGCCAAATTCCTGACTTAAAGACAGTTTACCCTGTCACGGTTCAGGAGACCTTTTCCAAGTATATGACACGATCCGTCACACATGTGCAGCCGTCCCATCTGACACCTGAAACATACAAGCCAAATTTCTTGCAGGAAAATTCGAAAGAGTCACTGGCTGACATCCAAGCAACTAGTTCTCCAGGAAATAAGAGCTCGTGATAATGAGCTGAGCGTTCTTTTGGCTGAGAGACACTGGCACAAATTAAAAAATGAGCGCTTATCTGAGACCAAAAATATCGAGGAGCCTTTTGAAGGTTTCCAAAATATCCTTTTGTTTCTGATGTTGCACATGGGGAGTTTGCATGGATAACCCCCATGAGGGGTCCAGGGTCCAGAGGTCAGAGCCTCTGGCGGTCGACCCACCCCATGCGGCAGCTCCTCACTGAGCAGGAGAAGGCGGGGCTGGCTTTTGCTCCAACCCTCCCACCTTCAGACGGAGCCTCTGGCCTGGGTTCCATCCTCCCCTGTCTGATGTACTGGGGCAGCTCTTGGAGGAATCTCTGCCTAGCCCCTCTCCCCAGCGTGCCTTAGATTACAGAACGGAGGAAGAGACTGCCCGGGAGTGGTCCTCATGGGCGCTCACCTCCAGGCCCGTCCTCTGGTCCTCATGGGCGCCCCCCACCCGGACTCCAGGCCCATCCTCCACCAAAAGCAAGTGTCTACACCATGTCTACACATGGACCCAACATGTCTACACCAAGCCCTGTCCATCTGGCAGAAGGCGAAAGCAGAAGTGAGCTGCCTTCCTTCCGGTGAGCTGCTTCTGTGGATCCAGAACCACAGAGAGAGGCCTTTCTCTCTACTCACATAATTTTGTTTTTTTCTTTTTTCCCTTTGCCTTTTATTGCTGTTAGTTTTTATTGGCCCAGATGGAAACTTGATAGGGCTTTATTATTCTTAGATAATGTTTTATAACTATAGTTTATACAAATCTGACTCATATAAGTTTATTGAGTAAATTATATTTGTAAGGAGTGTGTTATAGCGTCTCTATTGTTGTTCACAAATCATCCAAAAAGATGGCAACAATTTTATTTTGTCTTTTTCCTAGAATAAGTTAGATATTTTTCTCTTTTGCTCTTACTGCTATTGCTTAAGTAAGTATACAGTGATTCAAATGGAGACTTGCTAGCAAAATGTTTAGGACAGTGTTTTGTAAATTCACATGTAAATGTGGATCTTATTCATTTTTTTGTTTCCATCTTCTGTGAGCAGTAGTATTCTTGTTATTACTGTTTCACAGTATCTTCTACTGATTCGGAAACTGTAAATTCTGTTCTCTCTTCTCAAGCAGTGTTGAAATGTCTCTCATTTGATGTTGCTGCTGGAGTTAAGTGTTCCAATGGCAGCTCAATACAATCATAATTCTTTGGAGAGCCTCGTGTAAATGGAGCTTATTTAAAAGTGCATTTCCTGTGTGCGTGGTTCCCTTTCCTCTGTCTCTGCCTGGAGGAAGGACAGCACCTCTGTCTCTGCTGCTTAGTGAAGCCCATGCATGAGCTCCAGGGCGAGTTTCACACGAGCTGTCTCCCAATCAGGTATTTGGAGCCCACAGCTTAGTTCTTCACCAAGGAGTGAACTTAGCCTGCTGTCGCTGTTCAGTCACTCAGTCGTGGCCGACTCTCTGCGACCCCATGGATTGCGACACACCAGGCTTCCCGTCCTTAATGAATCCTTAATGAAATAAAGTTTGGTCTTAAAGAAAATAGTTTTGGAGGGACTTCCCTGGCAGCCCAGTGGTGAAGACTTCGTGCTCTCACTGAAAGGGGCGTGGGTTCGAACCCTGAATTGGGGAAGTACCAGGTGCTATGTGGTGTGGCAAACACTTGGATTTGGAATTTGTGCCATTTCTTGCTGCCAGTGTTCTGTGGTGCCCAAAGGTTGAGCAGTGTCACTTGGGGGTATATATATAGAGAGAGACACACACACATGCAGTTTTGGAGACATTGAATATGGCCCAAGACTCCTTACCTCGATGTTCATTCTCAGTGTTATCGTGTAGAGGAGGGAGTTTTAACGGGGGATGCTACAGAGGGTTTCTGCTCCCTTCACCGATTTCACCATTAAAACTGAGGAAGAACTACCTGAAAGAGCTCCCAGTGGTCAAAGTTAGAACAAATTTGGCAACGGAAGAGAGAGCACAATACTGGATTAAAACCCAAAGCATCAAATACACACGCAAGACGCCATACACACATCCCATAGACGATGGAACACAGGAAGGGGAGAAGAGACCAGCCCTCCTTGCAGAAGAATTCCACGCCACCTGGGCAGGACTCTGCACTCCAGGAAGGGGACCTTAACGTCCTCTCCCTTCACATGTGAGTGGATTTAAAGACTAGCTTCCAAAAAACAAAGTATGGAGATGGAAGAATCCTCACACCACAGTGAAGAGGCCTCACAGAGAACATGCGAACCCAGGGACTGAGGTTAAGATCTCCCTGGATGAGCTGCTCTGATATCCTGTCCCCCCTCATATGAGAAGGTCACTGCATCGCTGTGGTTTCTTCCAAGGGTCATCACAAGAAAACATCCTCCAAACCCAGATTGAAGGGAGCTGTGAAATCCTGACCAGTATCCTTCAGTCTATGAGATCATGAAAAAAGGACATGCTGAGAAACTGCCACAAGCCAAAGGTGGCTAAGGAGTCTAGCTGATAGTGACACTGGGGAAGCTGGGTAGGGTGATACAGGAACCCTCAGCCCTGCCTTTGCACCTTTTCTGTAAATCTAGGATTATTTCAAAATTAACAGCTTATTGAACTTCCAAGCCACCCTCATCCTGCTCCTCTTGCTAAATTCAACAAAACCCCGGACAGCCAACTGCAGACAGTCCTAAGATCTCTCTGAATGGTGAAAGGACTGGCTAAGGACCTCAGGCCTCAGGGACAAGGGCGGGAGCTCCGAGGCCCCTCTTTTTATGTTCCATATGCTGTAGAGTGGGTGCTGGACAAGCCTGAAACCCAGGACTTCCAACAGGAGCAGACAACAAAAGCCCCAAGAAAATCCCAGGCTTTCTGGCCAAGAGATGAGAAAAGGGACATCCCAGTAGGATGGAGAGGTTTGGCAGCAGCCCCCCGCCTACCCCAACCTAAAGCCATGACATCTCCTCCTTGTCCCACCCATGGTGCTGTCAGCACACCTGAGCAGAATGTGGACCACCCACCCTGGCCCCCCACTTTTCATACCATTGAGAATCCAGAGAAGATTCCCCCTTCCCTGCTGACCTGCTGTCAGGGCAGACAGAGAGGGAGCTCTAGGCTTCCTCCCTCTGAACTTAGAGAGTGAGGGAGACTCCCAGATGGGACAGAGCTGAAGAAAGCGACTCTCCCAATTTCCTTAGAAAGTCCTGGGCACTTTCAATTCTGGTTTCCTCGGTGTATATGCCCAGCAGTGGGATTGCCGGGTCATATGGCAGGTCTATTTGCAGCTTTTTAAGGAACCTCCACACTGTTTTCCATAGTGGCTGTACTAGTTTGCATTCCCACCAACAGTGTAAGAGGGTTCCCTTTTCTCCACATCCTCTCCAGCATTTATTGCTTGTAGACTTTTGGATGGCAGCCATTCTGACTGGTGTAAAGTGGTACCTCATTGTAGTTTTGATTTGCATTTCTCTGATAATGAGTGATGTTGAGCATCTTTT